>SEYY01013837.1:7500-11085 GCA_009176605.1 Armadillidium nasatum | reverse complement strand
ATGTTATAAATACGTGTTTATCAAATCATTTGTAAATAATAAATAAATTCTTTAATTAATAACTAGAAAATTAACAGGAAAATATTTTATAACATTCTCTCTTTCTTTATTGCCGTATTTGTATTTTCGTTTTTATTATATAAAAGAGTTTAATAGGGACATTGTTCTCTTTTGTTAATTTTTCACAACTTGAGATGAAGATAATGAACAGTAGTGCGTTGTACATTTATTAAGATTGAGGGTGATAAAATTCCTTTATTTTAAATTCATATAATTAATATTATATTTTTTAATATCTCAACAGATAAAATATCCATAGGGATATACGAAAGAGGCTCAAGTTGGGAAAACCTATGTCAAATCAAAGCTAAAGCTGCGAAGTTCCGGTACAAGATGTTTGAAAGTGTGAAAGTTAAAAGAAAAATAAAAGGCGTAAGAGTAAGCGTGCTTTAAAATACTCCTAAACTAGGATAGACAAGTAAGTTAGAGAGCTATACAGAGAAATCACTAGACTGTGTAAGAATGGGTCAGGTTATTAAATATTTAGAATGGAAATATGTAGCAGAAAAGTTCTTGATCAGTATTCATTATAGCAGAGATAACATAATATAAGTAATGCTTCAATTTTTTGGCCCTAAAAAAGAGGCTGGAAGGGGCGATGGAAAAGGGAGAGTTTATGAGACGAAAAACCCTAGACTTTTTTAAACAATACCTCTGTGAGTGTAGCCAATCCAGTTATCTGATTCATACTATGTACAGGATTAAACGAAACCAATATAAAAAAAGCAAACAAATGAGATGACATGAAGAAGTTAAGTGTGTGTATCAAAACTCCTAACTTTTAGAAGAATGTTTAAAGGGAAAACCAATGTAATCTATTAGGAGAGATCATGAGAAATAGAAACAAAATGACTAAAATTTATTGAGGAAGGTTTGAATTGTACATTTACTTAAGAGTTGTTGCTGTGTGGAAGAAAAATTTAATAACTTGAAAAGATAGATGAAGGTTCTTTTTTTTTTAAGGATTTGAAATTGGTCACAGTTAGAAATACGATAAAGATTACAATTCAGTTACTTGTTACTCACTGAACTACCTTCAGCTTAGTTTAATTGAGTGGGAAACTTTTGGAAATAAAAAGAATAATGCAGAGAAAGACATCAGCCTCAACATAAGGATAGATAGATAAAATGACAGAGAGTTTTGACAAAATGTGAAAGTGAATAATGGGAGGGTCCAATTTCAAAAAAAAATTAATTTTCGACTGATCACCCTGAAATTTTCAAGGTATATGCCTTTTTTCCCGCTGAAACAAATCGATTTCTAACGTTTTTTTTTTTTTTTTTTTTTTTTTTTTGTACCTTTAACAGTTTAAAGTTTTTCTTTTTTTAATTTACCCTTTTTCCAAATGTATGCTGGGGCTAAACTACTGGTCAAAATGACTTTAAAATTGGAATATGTATTCATAAATGTATTAGCTACAAAAGCTTCTAACAGAGTTTTGTCATCTGCTTTCCAGAAAGAAAGTTATATGCTCTTATCTGACGTACTATCGAAAAAAAATTTTTTTCATTTTGGAGAATTTACCCTTCCTGACAAAAACATATATTAAAAAAAACTACACCTACAACATTTTTAATTTTTAATGGGTGTATAGACGGGGGACAGTGATATAACCTTCTCTTAATATATTATTAATGCTATTTGTTGGTTTCGAGATATAACCTATCAAATTTGGCCAATTTTCAATGAAATTTCAAAAATATCTAATTTAATAATGTACTAAATAAAAGTTGTAGCCCTGAGTAGCACCCCTCGAAATCGCGGGGTATACTACTGCCCTGTCCCTCTTTTATGCACCCACCAAAAATAAAAACTTCTAATGTACAGTTTTTTAGATAATTCTTTTGTCCGGAAGGGTATAATTTTACAATTTTCTTTCAAAAAAAAAAAAAAAAAAAAAAAATTCAAGTACTTTCAACTTTTTACTTTTTTTCTCGAGCAGACCTCAAAAGTCGTCACTTTGCATTTCATTGCAATTGAGGCTAAGAATGTTCAGTTTAATTTTCAGGTAATTTCGACCATTTGGCCCTGTGTGATCATTTTTTTCCTAAGTTGGATCCAGATAACTTCAAACAGTTATAGACTCAAAAAAACGTCAGAAATCGACTGTTTTCAGCGAGAAAAATTGCATATACGCTTCAAATTTCAGGGTAATCGGTCAAAAACAAAAAACAAATTTGGAAAACACCAATTTTCCTGAAGTAAAGGTTATAAAATAGCTGTTAGCTATCGCAGTTGAAATCGATCAGAAAAATGAAAGTTTTGTTGCCAGAATCTGTCAAATGTGTCGATTTCTCCAGATAGATATCAAAAGACTCACCAAAATTCCATAGAGAAGAGGACCATTAGTAACAGAAGAGAAAAAATATCATCTGAAAACATTCCTGACCGAAGTTATAACGACGATCTGAGAAAAGATTAAAGATTAAGAAGTTTCTCAATAAAGATATATCTGAAAATCTGAAATGAGAAGTTAAATAACAAATGATGTTTAGAAGACTGAGTGTTGTCGCATTTAATATGCACACACCTTTCTGATGGCTCGCTGTTGCAGCTAGAGGAAAAGTTAAAGCTGATAGTTAAAGGGCAAGAAAGTCATGAGATACATCTAACAAGCTCTAATTTTGAGAGCGAGAGGATGGATTATGTCAAGATCATATGTTTTATCTGTATTAAACTCAGAAAGAGTGAAATCATATTGTTAATATTACAATGATAGGCATAAATTTTTTTATTTAAAATATCACATCTCACGGGCATTGCCCTATTCAGGAGAGGAAATATACCTATCCCAAGTGGGATCGAACCAGTGCCTCAAGTAGTGAGTCAATCACCTACCGTTCGAGCCAGGTAGTTAGAGTTAGAAGGAATAACAACAACAGAGGAATTTGCTCCAGAAATGTCTATAAAACAATGAGTGGCAATATTATGAGAGAAATGTGAAACTTTAAAAGAAGGTAAAGCAGCAGTGGATAACTGAAAGAACTGAATACCTACCCATAATTAAGCTCAGTAAGGTCAGAAATAGCACCTATTCAAAAAATTATGATGAAATGATTTTAATGGAGGTAAAAAGAAAGAATTACCATACCGGAATTGTTTTAAAAGTTTGATAAAAATTTCGGCTTTAGAAGGTAAAACAGTAATTGTTTCTTAGGAAAAGGCAAGACGTGGGAAGTAGGAATTACAAAAATTAGAGGATATTGATATTGAGGAATTCGGTAGTAGGAATATTTTTTTTGAAAATAAAGAGAATAACCGGACTCAAGAGTGGATAGAATATTGAGATCATTTCAGATAAAATAAAAGATGTGGATTGAAAGCTGTGTCATCTGATCAATTTTGATGTAGATAGAGAAAGTTAAGAACTTATCAGATGTATCTTATGAAGCCAGTGACATTGGTGTGCATTAAAAATACACATTAAAAAAAACAAGATGAATTGTGCCCAACTTTGGTGTTTAGAAAGTAAAATTAAAGATAATTTGTATAGATAGGAGATAAATAGAACTTAGCAAGTGAAT
>SEYY01013837.1:0-2500 GCA_009176605.1 Armadillidium nasatum | reverse complement strand
TTAAGTACATGAAAGAATGAGGATAGCTACTAAGTCCAGAGTCATATAGTTGGTCAAGAATAAATGAGAATGTATGGAAAATCAGGGTATGGAAGTATGTAACCTGAGATTTCAGGAGGACCAAGTCATTTGTATAACGATAATACAAGGAGAATGATTACAATATTTAGAGTACAAGGAGAGTGATGCTATAGTTAGAATGACTGTAAAGAACTATACAGTGAAGGGAGATCTGTGGAGTAGCAATGGAAAAAATACCTAGATTCCACCCATTTAAGGACAACCGTATAAGCGAATGCAAATACAAGAAGCTTAATATGTTCAAGTAAAAACAACGCTTCTACGCAGAATAAAACCACATAACTGTATGAAGAAATTTTGAATGCACCTCAAATCACAATCATTTTGACGCATGATTGAAAAGAGAGTTAATATAATTTTTCACAGAAATTTCTCAATAAAGATAATGCTTTGAATATAATGGATTAAGGGTAGAGAGAGATTTAGTTAAGTTGCTTAGATATATGATAAAAATTAATATTGCAGGATCCATTAAGTTAGCCATGACACTTCGAATCTACAGCGAAATTTTCAAATTTTATGATAAGCATTTATATCGGAATGCAGAATCTACATCATTTTATTATCGTAGAGAAAATATCTACAGGCACTTATAAACCTCACACATAACCAGTTAATACATCTAACTTTAATTATTGTAACTTAGTTATCGTTACGATCTATTTTCAAATACATACTTCTTCCATAGCCGTTATTTTGTCTTCTGTCATAATTGTTTCCTCTATAGCCATTGTATTGTCTTCTATCGTAATTGTTTCTTCCAAAGCCATTGTACTGTCTTCTATCATATTCATCACTTCGATCTGGGTCGGCTCTTCCTGATACATAAGCAAGTATCACAAATAAGAATGCAAGGAAAACCTGTTGATATATATATATATATATATATATATATATATATATATTATATATATATATATATATATATATATATATATATATATATATATATATATACTATTCGAAAATGGCAATATTTTATTTGCAATAAATATATTATATATATTTTATAACCCATTAAATCAAGTCTGGGGAAGGGGCCGCGGGGGCCCCGTATCCCAAATATGGTATAGGAAATTATAGTTTGCAAAATCGCTGCGTTATACTTCTTTCCTACCATTTTTTTGCGGTTATGAAATTGGTTCGAATATGGGCCGGGGGTCCGTGCCGACAAAAAAATGTCAGGAAGGTCCCTGAATATGCACGCAAATGCAGAAAAGATAAGGACAGGTTGCCAAATTTTCGAAATAGTTACTATATATATATATATATATATATATATATATATATATATATATATATATATATATATATATATATATATATATATATATATATATATATATATATATATATATATATATATATATATATATATATACACAACTTCCGTTTTGACCTCTAACATTTGCCTCAAATTCCACTATTGACGATTCAAGGGTCATTCCTCCTGCTCCTAACCTCTTTTCTGAATCACATTGGCCTATTTTCTTATTTTCTTTTCCATCGTTCTAAGCACATGATGCAAAAGTTATATATCCATTCTTTAAATCTACGAGTATAGGTAAATTTCTTTCTCGGTACTTTATTTTATCACTAAGTTATTTTCTAATTGTCACTTCGTTTCCAATCCACTCTTATGCTGAAGACATCATCCTTCACTACTCCTTTCAGTTTGAAAAAATACTCACTAAACTACAAATGGTTATCAACTACAAATGGTTATCAACTACAAATGGTTATAGGTAGGGAAATAGCCTTGAGGCCAGTAACCACTACAATCTTTCGTATTTCTGGGAAAAGAAAACTATGGTTGTTTTCAGTGCCTTAAGAACACAGTTTCTTTATTTTTCTAAGCGACTATATCTTTCACACAACTATAAAATCTTCAAATTACACTACTCGAATCTATTTCAGTTCTCAGTATTCTTCGTGTTTTCCTCTAGTGATATTTTTTGTAAATTTTTAACACAATCTCTAAACAAGTTCTAAAAGTTTAGGAGCTCTGAAGAGCTTACGGAACTTCTCTAAAGCATAGTTGCTCGTTTTGTGTAGAGGAATTTATCCCTCTTGCATGGAACATGTGTGTCACTTATCAGGAGTGTTTTTACACACACAACACTCCTCGACAAGATGGATTCAGGTGCTTTTTGTCTTTAACATTCTTTAAACTCTTTCTAAGCTTCATATTGTTGCATCACTCTCCTTATGCTATCGCCATTACAAAGGACATAGTTCCTGTGAGCTTTCTAGTCGTATAGCACTTCCTTTGAGGAAAGTGCGTGGGTATCTTTATTTTGTCCAAATCTCTAATTATAATTATAGATTTAGCCTTTATTCTCCAACTTACATTTACTCTTCTGAAAGGTAAGGTCAATAACTCACTATATATATATATATATATATATATATATATAAT
>SEYY01013836.1:5000-7500 GCA_009176605.1 Armadillidium nasatum | reverse complement strand
CAAATCAAACATTTTACACAGATGCCAACGGAAGAGAAATGCAAAAAAGTAAGTAAAAATTTATATACAAAAAAAAATTAGAAAGAAAATAAAAACAAATAAAATAAGATTTTTTTAAAAAAGAATTAAATTAAAATTTTATTTTTGAAAATAATATTTAACAGAGAGAAATTAAAATTTTACCAAAAATTAAATTAAAATATTATTTTTGAAAACAATATATAATAGAGAGAAAAATTAAAATTTTTTGAAAAAGAATTAAATCAAAATTTTCTTTTTGAAATTATTCTATTTAATAATTTTTATTTATTTAATAGTTTATTCAGTAATTTGTATTTTTTTAAATTTTTTTTTTTTTTAATTTTTAAAATTCAAAAAAAAAAAAAAAAAAATAAAAAAATTTTGCTATATATATATATATATATATATATATATATATTATATATATCGATAATATATATATATATATATATATATATATATGATATATATAGAATATATATACTAGTATAACACACACCTTAAAAATATAAATATAAAGGTAACAAAGTACTCATAAATGTAAAGGTAAAAAAAATACTTTTTTTTTTTTCTTTTTAAATTTTCCTGTTGAATGAGTCATAAAACTAATGTTCAGTGAAATGAAGAAGGATGATCTCATTAATAATATAATACAAAGCTTACATAAAAAATATAATAATAATTATTATAGTAAATTTTATATTTTAAAATAATATTTAAATTATATTTTCATTCAATAATTTTAATCTTATATTTTCATTTCATGTATAAAAGGAGTAAAAGACTTTAGGCCAACTTGGAAATTGAACAGTACTGAACCCGTGTCACAAAACTACTATCCAGTAACATCGAGAATTATCATCTCTTCTTCCGATGGGAAAACCAAAGCTGCAATAATGAACGACCGCGCACAGGTAAAGACGAAAATTATCATAAAATTATCATAAATTCTGCTACACATATTCGGTGTTCATCGAATTTTTCAGCAAACTATATAAGAACGCATCCTTTTTTATGATATGTCATATGACCGACAAGCGATTGAAAACATTATTGTATATATCAAACCAAGACCGAATAACGAATATTCGTCTTAAATGATCCATCCACATTTGGGGTGTTTAAATTTTGTTGTAAGAAAGTTAGTTGTAAAGTTCGGCGAACCTCGCATGTGTGTAGTTGCCTTAAGCTATTTAATTAAGATGAAAATAGGTCAAAAATAACATGACCAAGGTAAGATATAGATAAAGTGGATATTAATTTCAATATTTTCAAATGGAGTTTAAATGATAACAACACGTATATTCATATACACATCTTACGAATATATATATATATATATATATATATATATATATATATATATATATATATATATATATATATATATATATATATATATATATATATATATATATATATATATATATATATATATAAATATACATAAATACATCTACACTACTTACATACATACACAATACTTATTGTACAAACATAATATATATTAATATACAATATAATAACTATAAACATAATACATTTACATACTTACATACATAACATACATACATACATACATACATACATACATACATACATACATACTACATACATACATACATACATGCATACATATATACATACATGCATACATACATACATACATACATACATACATACATACATACATACATACATACATACATACATACATACATACATACATACATACATACATACATACATACATACAGACATACATACATACATACATACATACATACATACATACATACATACATACATACATACATACATACATACATACATACATACATACATACATACATACATACATACATACATACATACATACATACATACATACATACATACATACATACATACATATATACATAGGTAATGATTGTATCCTAAACGATTACGTTATACTTATAGTAAAAATACGAGTTCTTTTGCTAATGGTTCTTGCTGGATGACCAACCTTGAAATAATAAAAATATCCCTTAAGCTTAGAAGCCTCATATACTTATTAGAAACTTTAGAAAACATTTATTCATGCACCATTTCCTAATAAATGTATTAGATACATGCTTTCTCAATGTATTAGATACATTTTCTAAATGTATTAGATACATTCTTTCTTATAAATCTAATAGATACATGCTTCTAAATGTATTAGATACATGCTTTCTTATTAATGCATTAGATATTTGCTTTCTTATAAATGTATTAGATATATCTTTCTTATAAATGTAATAGATACATGCTTTCTAAATGTATTAGATACATCTTTCTTATAAATGTAATAGATATATGCTTTCTAAATGTATTAGATACATGCTCTCTAAATGTATTAGATACATGCTTTCTAAATGTATTAGATAAGCTCTTTCTTATGAATATATTGAGGCTTCTCACTTAAGAGTCAACATATATATTAGAATACATGTAT
>SEYY01013835.1:20000-22500 GCA_009176605.1 Armadillidium nasatum | reverse complement strand
ATTTGTACATATGTATGTATGTGGAAATGTATGTATGTATAAATAATTGTAGTGTGCATGAATGAATTTATTATATATATATATATATATATATATATATATATATATATATATATATATATATATATATATATATATATATATATATATATATATATATATATATATATATATATATATATATATATATAATATATGGTATTGCATGCGTGAAAACCATATTGTATGTAAGTGTATATAAACTATGCATCAATGTATGTAAATATAAGAAATAATTATGCATGTATATGTGTATAAACGATAGCAATAAGTATGTATGTTTGTATGTATTTATGAGAATTTACGTATATGTATTATGCACAAATGTATGCAAGTTTTGTTTCATTATGTGTGCAACAATGCATATGTACAAAATGAGTCGGGAAGAACGCACCCAACTCCGGAGTGTATTCTACACATGACTAAAAATCTCAAAATTTGTAATCCAGTTTTCATTTGTTTTCTAATTACAGGGTTATAACAGGTTTATATTTAAAACAACCAATCAAATAGACTAGAATATGGTAAACAACACATAAAAAAAATATCATTTATTAACTAATCACCTGTCAGTTGTGAATTATTTTTGCGTGACAACCGTGATAAAAATGATAAACAATGCCGCATATCTATTCAAATCTGGAATATGCAAATATGATGTTTATTTATGTTTCTTTTTTACAAAGGGAATGCTGCAGCTGCTTTTAAATAGTATTGTCAGAGGTTTCCGCATTGGAGAATTCCGAATGAAAATGTATTTATCAAAACTTTCAATAACACATTGTGTGAGACCGGTAGACTTCTCTGTTTGCGAGTTCTGGATTTAATTGAACAGAGCCATACGACTAGATCACGATGAATTGCCACTCAACTTGAAATTCTTCAAACAAGAGTGATTCCCACATTGTACGAACAGGACTTATATCCATACTACCAACAGTGCGTACAGCATGTACAACCAGGCGACAATGCTAGTCTCATGCAATTTTGTCGGTCGATGGATAATAGTTATTCTTCATTTGGTTTGACACATGCATTTTACTAAAGGAGCAATTTTTACTCTAGTCGAAAATACCCACAAATCTCATCAACGATCTGTCGAAAATACCCACTAAATGGGCCAAACAAATTTTCAGCATCATTTTTTCATTAAACGCGTGTGTGGTGTGTGATTGTCGATAGCCATTTAACTGGTCCTTTCAGTATTGAGAATCACATAACATAAGAACATTATGTGGAATTTTTGCAAAATTAGGTAGAAAGTCTATTAGAAGATGTTCCTTTAAACAAAAGAAATGCTATGTATTATCAGCAAAATGGAACTCCTCCACGTTTTGCACGCCAGGTCACACAATATTTAAGTAGAACTTTTCCAGAACGATGAATCGGATTAAGTTTGGCCAATTAGTTGGCCGCCAAGGTCTCCAAACCTCACACCATTGAATTTTTGCTTTTGAGACAGGTTGAAAAGTTGAGGTTTACAAAAGAAAAGTGGACCATTGTGGCGCACTAATTCTCGGCATTTTGAATGCTGCGGCTTCACATAAAAGATAAACGAGAAGAACGTGGGAGAGAAACAAATGCTGTTCGCAGACGGAGTCAGAAAATGTATAGAGGTCCATAGTGCTACCTTTGAAAATTTATTGTAAAATAGATGTATTTTTCAAATAAACTTATGTTAGTCTGGTTGATCATCCTTAAACATTTGAGAAAATGTATTTCAACAGCAAATGAAAATCAGATTAGAACTTTTTGGGTTTTTAGTCATGCATTTATGTATAGAAAACACTTCCGAAGTTTGGCTCCTTTCTCCCGACTCGCCCTGTATATATATATATATATATATATATATATATATATATATATATATATATATATATATATATATATATATATATATATATATATATATATATATATATATATATATATATATATATATATATATATATATATATATATATATATATATTTATATATATATATAGTAAAGTTTCACAAAATTTTCTTATTTAAAGTGTCAAAATTATATAAATGTATTTTCATAAATAAAATAATATGCAAAAAATATTTTTCACCAACGTAAGTTTTAGTGTTATTTGATAAAGGATAAGGAATGCTAAATATATTTTATGATTTGTCCTAACTCTCCGAACGGTAAAATATTGTCTTGGAATTGGAAAAATTGTTCTAACATTTCTAATGTCCCGAAACTGGTAAAATTGTCCTGATATTTCAAGTACTGTCCTGGAATTGGAAAAATTTTCCTGATATTTCGAATATTGTCCTGGAATTGGAATTCCTTTCACATTTATCCTAATATTTTTAATTTTGTTCTGGTTTGCTCTCGAAAAAAAAAACAATTGTTCTAATATTTCCAATTTTGTCCTAAAATACTCGACACGAATTTGTCCCAATATTTTGGGTTTTGTCCTGTATTGAATTCTAAATACATACGTTC
>SEYY01013835.1:15000-17500 GCA_009176605.1 Armadillidium nasatum | reverse complement strand
ATATATATATATATATATATATATATATATATATATATATATATATTATATATATTTATTATTATTATTATTATTATTTATTATTATTATTATTATTATTATTATTATTATTATTATTATTATTTATTTTTTATTTATTATTTATTATTATTATTAATTATAATTATTATTATTATTTATTTATTTATTTATTTATTTATTTATTATTTATTTATTTATTTATTTATTCATTTATTCACAAGATTAATTTCGAGTCAAAATATAAATTTTAATATTCATTTTTTAATATTTTATCATATATAAATAAATATTCTCATTGTTTTATAAATAATAAAAATAATAATAATAATAATAATAATAATAATAATAATAATAATAATAATAATAATAATAATAATAATAATTTGATAGATAAACAAAACTTTTTTTTTATTTTATTTTATTTACAATCGAATAATAATTACTATTTCTATTCTAAGAATCGCCTCCCATTCCCCCAAAATCTAATTCCAAGTTACTTTATTATTATCATTATTATTATTATTATTTTTATTATTATTATTATTATTATTATTTATTTTTTACCTTCCCCTAATATAAAACCCTCTCCCCCCCATCAATAGCCTACCCCGTTTTCCATGTCTTGTAAACAGAGTAGCCTGAGCAAGGTGTGTATGTGTGTTTGTGTGTGCGTGCGGAATTTGAGTAAATGTGTGTGTGTGTGTGCACCGAATTTGTGAGTGAGTCGACTTTTACCTACAGCTCACCACTGCTGGGCAAGCAGGCAACGTGTGCAGCCGGAGAATTATGAGAGGCGTGTTGCTAATTCTCAGTCTATATAGAGACAGATCTCGGAAATGAGCAAAAGTTTAAGTGATAGCGCGATAGAACGTATTCTATGATTTAAAAATTGCTCTTTTTCAGATATCGTCGGGTGCGCGCGCACGTCGGCGATTGAGCGGAGTGTTTAGAATTTGGATTTTTTTTAAGCCCAGATTATTAGTTAGAGAAATTATACTGTGTTTTTATTTACGTGGTCATTGGTTTATATATTTGTTTTTCGGGAAAGTTTATTAGAGAGATACCAGTACTTTGTGATTTTTATTTTATTGTTTATTTATGTACAAAGATAATAGTGAATATTATTATCATCATTAAGTGACCTTAAACTAATTCTTATTAGTATTATTATTTCTTGTGCCTTCATAATATTAATTTTATATTAATTAACTTGCAACGTATATTAAAAATAGTTTTTTTTATATACCTATATAACAAGTGACATATATATTTAAATTAAATAACATAATAATAATAATAATAATAATAATAATAATAATAGTGAATATTACATGACAGTTTTAATAATTAAAAGTGCCTTCTAAATTGTATATTCATAATACTATTATTATGAACGTATAAATGCATTATATTCCTAAACTTAATTTATTAAATATAAATAATATCGTCTTTTAATTTTATAATGAAGATGACCGAAAAAGTATGGAAGTATTTAATTAAAAGATTTGTCACTTTATTTATCACGGAAAAATGTTGTTGAAAAAATTGAAGCGGAAGTCTAGTCTTCAACACCGCAAAGAAACCGAAAATTTCGAACCGAAGAAAATGGAAGAAATTGACATGAGAAACTCCACTAATTATAGAGAACGAGGTAGAAACGAATAAATTGATTAACGACCCTTTAAATCTTAACAAACAAAAACAACAACAACAACAACAACAACAACAACAACAACATGCAGATACTATAGGAGCTTGTGTTGATGAGATTTTATCGGAAAGAAGTAGGGACAGTTTAGAAACGGGGAACCCGAGTGGTAGGGATATAAATCAAGAGGTATGTTAAAACACTTTCAGAATATATTGGTAATTTATGCACTTATATATATATATATATATATATATATATATATATATATATATATATATATATATATATATATATATATATATATATATATATATATATATATATGTAAACTTTTTTAACTACAAGTTTATTAACTAAATATCTATTTCTATGCACTGCATATAGTTATTATTAATAATAATAATAATAATAATAATAATAATAATAATAATAATAATAATAATAATAATAATAATAATAATAATAATAATAATAATAGAATAAAGAATATTATTATTATTATTATTATTATTATTATTATTATTATTATTATTATTATTATTATTATTATTATTATTATTATTATTATTATTATTATTATTATCATTATTATTTTTATAATTATTATTATTTTATTTTATTATTATTATTATTATTATTATTATTATTATTATTATTAGTATTATTATTATTGCTATTATTATTATTATATATTATTATTATTATTATTATTATTATTATTATTATTATTACTATCTTCATCCTATTTCTGCCATTCTGATTACTGTTATGCCCATCTTCCTACGTCTTCGGATACCTGTCATATTTTTTAATTACATATCGATCTAT
>SEYY01013835.1:0-2500 GCA_009176605.1 Armadillidium nasatum | reverse complement strand
TATATATATATATATATATATATATATATATATATATATATATATATATATATATATATATATATATATATATATATAGGCTCTTTGAGCTATTTATTTTCTCTTTCCCAAATCAAAGAAGCATACAGAAAACTTTTTCCTTTTCGAGTATTTCTCTATCAACATTTTTTTAAAGTATAAGCACCAAGTCCCCACATCTTCGACAATCCCTAGATGCACATTGTTCTACCTCAAACTCTTTATTCTTAACATTCTTACTCCTTTCTATTAGTATTATGTAGGTTCCCACAACATTCAATCAATTTATTCCTCTATAATTAGAGCACACTTTTTGTCATTGTTATCCTTTTCAACTTTAGATAGAGAGAAGGATTTCCTGTCTTATCATAACTCGAATCTTTCCCAGTCATCTTTGAATAACCCCATTAGCCTCTCCACCAAAATATTATCTATCCTTTTGTAATATTTCACTTTTTTAGCATTCACGCCCAAAGATTTCCCTGTCTTATTTTTCTTCAAAGCATTCACAGTTTCATTCTTTGCAATTGGAGCACATTTTTACTCTTCATCTCTTCCTCCCCTAATATTTTCACTATTAATATTCAGGTTTCATACCTTCTTTCTTATTTACCCACATTAGCACTTAGCTACTAATTTACTTTTTAACAAATTTCCACCATATTTTATTTCACAATTATTTCTCTACCTTTAGTTATGATTTTTTTTTCTCTTTCTCTTATCCCTTGAAACCTGTCATATATATCACCCAAACAAATTTATTTTTCTTTTACTCTTCAGTTTATCCTTACTTAAGAGAAATTAAAACCTAGCACACCCACCTTGCGCATTAACCCCACCTTCTCTTTCTTGCCTTCATCATTTACATCTCAAACATTCAAATAAGCTTTTTTTCAAAGGTTTTCCCTTATTTACTATTTTCATCTTTCTTCTCTTTTGGGTGTAATCTTGTGTCTCCCTTTGTCGTTCCTTCACACAATATTTATTGTTTGAGAGAGAAAAATTACAAGAAGAGTTTCACTCTATTTGTAATCACTCTTTCAACTAAGTTTTAAAGGCATTTTACTTTATGAAAAAAAAGATCTATAATTAAATTATGAAAGTCCAACTTAACTTATCATGCTAATTTTCACTTTATATATATATATATATATATATATATATATATATATATTATATATAATATATATATATATATATATATATATATATATATATATATTATATATATATATATATATATATTTCCTCTGGTGGGCAAAGACCAAAGGCCTGGCAAATTTCCACCAGAGTTGGGGATATATCATAATACTATATATATATATATACATATATATATATATATACTATATATATATATATATATATATATATATATATATATATATAATATATATATATATTATATATATATATATATATAATATATATATATATATATATATATATATATATATATATATATATATATATATATATATATATATATATATATATATATATATATATATATATATTAAAAAAACAAGGAAACATAGCTGTTTTCAATAACTCAAAAACTCGATTCCGTTCACTATTTGCTTGAGTCATCCTTCAACATTATTATAAAATAATCTAGCAAGTAACACAAAGTTTCAAATATTCTTTTCTTTGTCCTTACTATGTCCATAATAATCTTCCTCTTTTGATGTTTAATGAAAAAAATAACTTCTTTCTCTTACAGAGAAAGTTACAAAGGAGAGAAAATATGCTACAGGGCTTTCAGAAATATTTCACACCACCCTAGATGCTTGTTCTGCATTTGAGGATGTTTGTAAATCACACACACAAACACACACAACACACACACACACACACACACATATATATATATATATATATATATATATATATATATATATTATATATATATATATATATATATATATATATATATATATATATATATTATATATATATATATATATATATATATATATATATATATATATATATATATATATATATATATATATATATAATATATAAATATATATATATATATATATATATATATATATATATATATATATATATATATATATATATATAATATATATATAATATATATAATAATATATATATGTAAACATGCCTTATCTATGAAAATTTCCTCATCAGACTCCAATATTCCTCAACAGTTATTATAGTTTCAATATTTATGAGTTTTATCACATTCTTAATATTCGTTTACAAACACGTATTGCATATATTGTATATATATATATATATATATATATATATATATATATATATATATATATATATATATATATATATATATATATATATATATATATATATATATATATATATATATATATATATATATATATATATATATATATATATATATATATATAATATATATAATTATATATATATATATATATATATATATATATATATATATATAATATATATATATATATATATATATATA
>SEYY01013834.1:25000-32353 GCA_009176605.1 Armadillidium nasatum | reverse complement strand
TCCAATTTGAAATACGAAAGATCAGAGGTCAGTTGCTCCAGGCCATCCTTCTTGAATCTATAACTGCTGTTGGGAAGGGACGTCTTTCAATTGAAAGAATAATGAAAGGGAGTCATCGGCATAGGAGTGTATAGGAGACGAAGTAATAGAGAGATCATTGATGGAAATTAGAAAAAGAGTTGGGGATAGGACAGATCCTTGAGGAACACCACTATTTATAGATTTATAGGAAGAACGGTGGCTGTCTACAAGAGATGCTATAGAACGGCCGGAAAGGAAATTAGAGAGAAGGTCACAGAGAGAAGGAAAGATTCCGAAAGAGGGAAGTTTAGAAATTATAGCTTTGTGCCAGACTCTATCAAAGGCTTTCGATATGTCTAGCGTCACAGCGAAAGACTGACCGAAACCCCGGAGAGCGGAGAACCAAGAGTCAGAAAGTAGGGAAAGAAGATCACCAGTAGCTCGTTCTTTACGAAAGTCATTCTGGCGATCAGAGATAAGATTAGAAGAATTAAGATATTTCCAAATCTTCCTGTTGAGGATAGATTCGAAAATCTTAGAAAGAACGGAGGTTAAAGAAATTGGACGATAGTTAGAGGGTTGAGAAGCGTTCCCCTTCTTCGGCACAGGCTGAATGAGCGCACGTTTCCTGCAAGAAGGGAAGGTCGAGGTAGAAAGGCAAAGACGAAATAGTTTACCAATGCAGGGTGCAAGCTCGGAAGCACATGTTTTGAGAACCACAGGAGGAATACCATCAGGACCATACGCCTTCTTAGTATTAAGCTCAAAGAGAGCAGAAATGACATCTTTAGAAGAAATTATAATATTAGGCATTAATGAGTTGGAGGGGGTTGAAGGAGGAGGAATAGCTCCGGAATCGTCTAAGGTTGAATTAGAAGCAAAAGTTTGAGCAAAGAGTTCAGCTTTATTAGAAGGTAAAATGGCAGTTGTACCATCAGAAGAAACTAGAGGAGGGAAAGAGGAAAAAGCAAAGTTAGAGTTGACATTTTTTGCAAAATGCCAGAAAGGGAGAGAGGAAGAGGAACCAGAAAGATTATTGCATTTGCGCAAGAGAAAGAGTTTTTGGTATCTCGAAGAATAGATTTTGCACGATTCCGGGATGAAATATAAGTTGAATGGGTTTCAGGGGTTTGAAGACGGCGGTAATCTCTGAAGGCAGCGTCCTTGCTGCGGATAGCGTGAGAACAAGTAGAGTTAAACCAAGGTTTGTTAGGTTTAGTAGAAGGAAAAGAATATGGAATGTACGCCTCCATGCCAGAGAGAATCACCTCAGTTATGCGCTCAGCACACTCCGAGGGATCCCTCCCACGAAAGCAATAATCATTCCATGGAAAATCAGAGAAGTACAACCACAAGTCAGACCAGCTAGCAGGACCGAAGTGCCACAAACGTCTCCTCGCCGAAGGCGGGGGTCGTTTTTGCGGAAAACTTGAAGAGACAGAAAAAGATACGGAGATAAGAAGGTTATCGCCCAGAGGAGGAAAGAGTTTAACAAGTATAAGGAGAAGGATAAGAAGTTAGGAAAAGATCAAGTATGTTGGGTTCATTACTAAGGCGATCAGGGATACGGGTAGGGAGTTGCACCAACTGCTCAAGGTTGTTCTGGATAGAAAAGTTGAAGGCGAATTCACTGGCTGGATTATGAAAACTAGATGAAATCCATTGGCGGTGGTGAACATTGAAATCACCTAAAATGATGATTTCAGAGAAAGGAGAAGAAGATAGAATGTGCTCTATTTTGGGGTTTAAGTAGTCGAAGAATTTTTTATAGTCAGTAGAATTAGGAGATAAATAAACAGAACAAATAAATTTAGTAGTAGAATTGCAAGAGAGCTTAAGCCATAATGTAGAAAATTCAGGAGACTCCAAATTAGAGACACGAGAGCAAATACCATATGCGCAACAACAGTCTTTGGCTGAAAATTGAGGATAGAGACAGTAGGAGGTAACAGAATAAGGTTTGCTGTCAGCACACAAGCAACTGAGTTTCAGTTAGAAACAGGAGATGAGGTTTAGAAGAAGAGAGATGGTGTTCGACAAAGGGGAAATTAGAATAAAGACCGCGAATGTTACAGAAATTAATGAAAAAAAAGAAGACCGTGCACCGGGGCAAGCCGGACGCCGGGTCGTGGCGGCATCATCCCCATCATCGGAGGCCGCCAACTCCCAAGTGATGAGGGGTGGAGGTTGAGGGGCATTCTTTGGATACCGCCCCTCGCAGCATCTCCGAGGCAGCTGTGTGTTTCGCCATTTTAATTTGTTTTATAAAGGTAATGTAAGAGTAAGCGCTTGTAAAATGTGTGAACGTGTGAAGAATTGGTGTGGAGAGGTAGTTGGAGCATAGACACTCCAGAGTGGGGCGGAGGTACACTAGAGACCCTCTGAGAAGGTGAAACGCGAAAAGGAACGAACCAAAGGGCAACGGAGTGAAACGGAATGGTCTAGCCCATCCTATCACTCCGTGGGTTATGCCCAATGGGTGGTACTTGCATCGCTTCGGACGGCGCTACGTCCTCCCCCTTATATATAAATATATATATATATATATATATATATATATATATATATATATATATATATATATATATATATATATATATATATATATATATATATTCTAAAGACGTCTTTTCTGCTCCCTCAAAGCTTAGGGCTGAAAGGCATACAGTCCTGATGTTATCCCTCCTGTAGTTTAAAGCTTGGACTTCAGAGCTTGCACTCTACCTTGGTAAATTACTTCGTCTATGTCTTTCTATTTCAACCTTCAATTCTTATTGGAAACGTGCTCTCATTTAGTCTCAACAGAAAAAGGGGACCACTCTCAACCAACTCTAACTTCCGTCCTATTTCTTTAGCCATCTTTTTTTTTCTAAAGTTTTCGAATCTATATCTAACAGGAAGATTTGGAAAAATCTCAATTCTTCTAATCTTATCTCTGATCACCAGTATGGCTTTTGTAATAAACGCTCTACCGCTGAACTTCTTCCCCTTCTCTCCAACTCTTGGTCCTCCGTTCTTCAATATTTAAGTGAATATATTGCTGTTGCTGTGTGTGTATGTGTGTGTATGCGTATGTATATTTTTTAGTTTATTTGAATTTTTTGTGTATTTGTCTGTGTTCAGGTTTGCGTTTGTGTGTGTTTGCCACCAGGTTTCGGATTCGGATTCGAATTCGAATCCTTTCGTTTTCGATAACCTTAAAATGCAAACAACTTTCTTTTTTCTTCTATTGATAAAAATTTCTGGCCTCTTAGGAGAAGGACGTAGCGCCGTCCGAAGCGGTGAAAGTTCTCCCCATAGGGCTTAACCGCGGGGTGATAGGGTGGGCTAGACCATTCCGTTGCCCTTTGGTTCGTTCCTTTTCGCGTTTCACCTTCTCAGAGTGTCTCCAGTGTACCCTCGTCTCACACTGGAGCGCTATGATCCCACTTCTCCTTTCCATGACTCTCTTCTCATATTCTCACAAAAATACAAGCGCATACTCGTACATTACCTTTAAAATACAACTTCAAATTGGCGAAACGTAAATCTACCTCGGAGATGCTTCGAGGGACAGCATCCAAAGAATGCTCCTCATCCACTCCTTCCCCCATCATCACTTGGGAGTTGGTGGCCTCCGGTGATGGGGTTGATGCTACCAAGACCTTGTTGCCGATTAGCCCTGGTGCATAGTCTTCCTTGTTCATTAACTTCTGCAACATTCGCGGTCTCTTTTCCTAATTTCCACTTTATCGAACAACGCCTCTCTTCTTCTGGACCACATCTTTTGCTCTTAACTGAAACTCAGGTGTTTGAATGCACTGACAGTAAACCCTACATACTTTCTCTATCCTCAATTTTAAGACAAAGGCGGATGTTGCGCATATGTACGCAATGATGTTGTTTGTTCTCTTGTCTCTAATTTGGTGTCTTCTGAATTCTCTACTTTATGGCTTAAACTTCCTTGCAACTCTACAACTAAATTTATCTGTTGTCTACTTATCTCCTAACTCTACAGACTATCCAAAATTCTTCGACTATCTTAACTCCAAAATAGAACACATTCTTTCTTCTTCTCCTTTCTCCGAAATCATCATTTTAGATGATTTCAATGTTCACCACCGCCAATGGCTTTCATCTAGTTCTCATGATACCAACAACAATAAATAGACGCAAGGAAGGTAGTCTTGGAGCAGCTTCCACTGATCTATCTCGAATTTCTAATTGGAACAGAGAAAACATGGTCGTTTCCAATGCTTCAAAAATTCAATTCCTCCATCTCTCTACTCGACACAATCTTCAACACATCTATGATATCTTCTTCGAAAACACTCAACTCAGACCTTCATCTGTTCTTAATACTCTTGGTGTTTCTTTTTCTCGTGATCTTTCTTGGAAAGATCACATTACCTCTTTCTAAACAAGCTTCTAAGAGGTTAGGTGTTCTGAGGCGCCTTCAGTATTTCTTTACTCCACCCCAGTTGATTGCTCTGTATAGGGGTGTTGTTCGCCCCTGTATGGAGTACGCTACACAAATATGGGTAGTTTCACTCATGCAGCTCTCCTTGAAAAGTTGGAATCAAGGAATTTCGTCTTATCAACTCTCCTGCTCTCAGTAATTCTCTCCAGTCTCTTTCTGCCGGTCGAGTTATTGAGTCACTCTCTCTATATTATCGCTATTACAATGACCACTGCTCTTCTGAACTCTCTTGCCATATATCTCCTCCATTAAGAAGAGGTCGTGCGACTCGTCCTTCTGTACGGTCTCCTCCTTTCTCTACCCTACTCTCTGACACCAGACTTAACCACTTTTCTCAATCTTACGTGTACTCTAATGGTAAAATCTGGAACACACTCCCTTCATCTATTTTCCCAAGTTCTTATAATTTTATAGCCGACAGCTCATCCAGTAACGGTCAATTTGCTAGGTGAAAGACTGCACCATACCATTTATTTATTTATTTATTTTTTTGGAGGCTGCTAATTTCTTCTAGTCTACAGACTATATATAGTTGAAGCGTGCAAACCCTATCCTCGATCATTGTTGTGATCGTTCCTCAGATTCACTTATTTTATGATAATTTGTGTCCCAGCTTCACCTTTCATATTATCATTGTGATTTATATCATATCCAGCTGTTTTTATTTCATCTTGGTGAGTGCTATATACTTTTAGCCTAGGTGACAATCCTAACCTAGTATCAATCCTATATTTGCATATACCTTTTATTCCTTAGCAATTTTACTATTTTCTTTTCCTACAATGTATTTCTCCTTTCTCATGTGTAGGCACTTGTCAATTTGACAAGTTGTCCACTAGCCACAGCTGTCTTAATGATCCTCCAGATATTGCTGCCTGCATCTACACTCACCAGCGGTTTACAGCAAGCTGAATCCACCTGTATTCAGCACACATTATCCAGCTGGGTCCTTGTTATATAAAACTTACTTCTTGCCATCCTTTCTTCATCAATAAATGTTCAATTGTTTGGTTTGTGTAAACCCCCAGCCTTCACACAAGTTCAGACTAGAACACATCTAAAGCATATACCAACAACCTACACAACTTCAAACGACATGTATCAGGTCATGTTGGCCTTCAATTTGACCAGGTTTCCGACTTTCCTAATAACTCTGGGGAAAATTTTAGTAGGCCTCTGACTTTTGCCCACCAGAGGTAAAAAAAAAAAGAAAAAAAAAAGAAAAAAAAGAAAATCATATCTAATAACTTCTGAAAATTTGCTTTCCACCTCCTTATTCTCTCTAACTGTGCTGCAACTAACACTCATTTCTGAAAAGGCTAATCTATTCAGCCTCTTTTCTTCATCTAATTCCACCCTGGGAGATTTTATCATGCCTCATCGTACTTCTCCATTCAGATGTTCTATGTCCCTATCTGTAATCACACATGATCGGGTGCATAAGATTCTGGGATCTATCGATGGCTTTTTTCTTTTAGCATTTAGAAAGTGTTAGCCTGTTGACATAAGTTGACAAAAAGTTGAAAGTTGTTAGAAAGTTGACATAATCGCTTGTCTTCGATCAATTCTACTCTCTATGCCTTAATAATAATACTTTTTCTCTGCTCTGAAAGCACGCATATGTTCAGTCGATCCCGAAGAAAGGTAGCAGTTCTAATCCTTTCAACTATCGCTCTATAGTTCTCTCTAGTATTCTGTCTAAAATATTTGAAACTGTCCTCAACTCTCGGTTCCTTCAAAATCTTTAATCTCATATTTTCCTGTCAGATCATAGGTATCACTTTCAACACTCTTTATCTATTAGAGAAAAAATCAGACCCGTACCCAGAAGAAACTTTAAGTGGGGCAAACGATTTTCAAAAACCGGCAAAAATATTAATGTATTTTTTACCTACATACACACACACACACACACACACACACACAATATATATATATATATATATATATATATATATATATATATATATATATATATATATATATATATATATATATATATATATATATATATATATATATATATATTTATATATTAAATGATGGATCGGATGTCATATTTTCTCATTTGCAGATGCGGGTGCTGATGCGGATGTCGAATTTTTAGAAGCGCGAATGCGGATGTGGATGCGGATTTTGAATTTTCGAAAGTGTGGATGCGGATGTTAATTTTGATACGGAATCGAATGCATATGCCATCATGTATATATTATTATATGTATATATATATATATATATATATATATATATATATATATATATATATATATATATATATATATATATATATATATATATATATATATATATATATATATATATATATATATATATATATATATATATATATATATATATATATATATATATATATATATATATATATATATATATATATATATATATATATATATATATATATATATATATATACTTGCATAATCTGCTATTTGAGGATTCGAACCAGAGCTCAAAAAATGAAATCTCATTGTGCTAACCACTACACCACCGATGGTTCAAAAGGAAATCATCCAGAACTTCTACTGACGTATCGTCTAGTAAGATAGCTCCAGAAGATCTCCCCAACCACAACTTAGATGTATGTATTTATATATATTCATAAAAGTGGCAATTAAAAGAATATATATATATATATATATATATATATATATATATATATATATATATATATATATATATATATATATATATATATATATATATATATATATATATATATATATATATAGGGGGAGGACTTAGCGCCGTCCGAAGCGATGAAAGTACCCCCCATTGGACTTAACCGCGGAGTGATAGCGTGGGCTAAACCATCCCGTTTCACTCCGTTGCCCTTTGGTTCGTTCCTTTTCGCG
>SEYY01013834.1:17500-20000 GCA_009176605.1 Armadillidium nasatum | reverse complement strand
ATATATATATATATATATATATATATATATATATATATATATATATATATATATATATATATATATATATATATTTATATATTTATACACATCACAAAAGATCACACCATAAACTGGGAAGATGCTTGTTTTGTGTACCTCTCAAAAAATAAAAATGTCCTCAGACTAGTGGAGTTTTTTCATAAAAAATTGCAATAATTTTAATACTGCTACAGGATTCTTTCATTTGGATAATTTTACCTTCAATTACTTAAAAACGCTACTATAATATTACACTTTTGAGATATATGTTTTGTTTGAGTTTTTTTAATTTTTTAATTTTTAATTTCTATTTTCTTGTTGTCTTCATTTTTATTTTTGTTTTTGTTTTTGCATTTATTTTCATTGTCATATTTCTTATATCCTTTTTCCTTTTTTCATTGTCTTTTTATATTTTATTCTATTTTTACTTAGTATAATTTGTATGTTTATTTGCTTGTATAATTGTACACGTGATTTTTCGCGCCTGAGTGTTCCACATATATTTTTCTTCGTATGTTTGCCGCCTTCCCGTCTCTTTTTGAGGTGGTGCGTTTGGTTTTCTTTGATTCTTTACTTTATACTCGTTCTTTAATCATTTCTTAACGTCAGTTAGCTGGTGTTTACAGGAGCATCTTTCATATTCCTCTGATCTCCTTCCCATCTCTGTATCCTCTTTTATTTTTTCAAGTCTTCAGCAAGAAAGACCCCTTCCAAGTGCGAGGAAACGTTTGTGGCATTTCAGTACCGCAAGCCGGTCGGACTTGTGGTCGTTCCACTTTGATTTCCCGTGGAATGATTATTGATTCCGTGGGAGAGGTGTGCCGAGCGCATTACTTTAGTGATTCTCTCAGGCATGGAGGCGTACATTACATTTTCCCTTCTACTAAGCCTAACAAACGTTGGTTTAACTCTGCTTGTTCTCGTGCTATTTGCCGTAGCGATGCTGCCATCAAGTATTACCGTCGTCTTCAAACTCCAAAAACTCATTCAACGTATATTTCATCCCGGAATCTGGCAAAAAAGCACCAAAAACTCTTTTCTCCTTAGAAAATGTAATAATCTTTCTGGTTAGTCTTCACGCCATTTCTGACATTTTAAGAAAATGTCAACTCAAACTTTGTTTCTTCCTCTTTTCCTTTTCTAGTATCTTCAGAGTGCACAACTGCTGCTTTGCCTTCTTAAGCTGAACTCTTCGCTGAAACTGATGCCTCTAATTCAACCTCAGAGGATTCAGGAGCTATTCCTCTCCCTTCAATTCTCTCCAACTCATTTATGCCAAAAAATTGTAATTTCTTCTAAAAATGACGTTTCTGCTCTCTCTGAAATTTACACTAAGAAGACCTACGGTCCTGATTGTATCCCTTCTGTGGTTCTCAAAACTTGTGCCTCTGAGCTTGCACCCTGAACTGGTAAACTATTTCGTCTATGTCTTTCTACTTCAACCTTCCCTCCTTGCTGGAAATGTGCCCTCATTCAACCTGTGTCGAAGAAGGTGGTCCCTCTCAACCCTCCAACTACCGTCCCATTTCTTTGACCTCCGTTCTATTTAAAGATTTTGAATCTATACTTAGGTAGGAAGTTTTGGAAACATCTCAATCTTTGAAATTTTATTATCTCTGATTGCCACAATGATTTTCGTAAAAAACGCTCTGCAGATGATTTTCATTTCCATCTCTCTGACTCTTGGTCTTCCGCTCTTCGGATTTCAGTGAATCTTTTGCTGTCGCGCTGGACATATCGAAATCCTGGTCTGGCACAAAGCTTTGATTTCTAAATTTCCCTCTTTCGGAATCCATCCTTCTCTCTGTAGTCTTCTTTCTGATTTTCTTTCCAGTCGTTCTATAGCAGCTGTTGTAGACGGCCACAGCTCTTCCTTTAAATCTATTAGTAGTGTTATTTCTCAGGGTTCTGTCCTATCTCCAACACTTTTTCTACTTTTCATTAATGACCTTCTCTCTATTACTTCATCACCTATCCACTTCTTTTCTGATAACTTCGCACTTCATTACTCCTTTCAGTGTGAAATACGCCCCTCTCAGCAACAGTTAATTAACGCTAGAATTTTTTCCTTGGAGAACTGACTTCTCATCTTTCAACTATTTCAAACTGGGGTAGAGAAAACCTTGTCATTTTTTATGCTTCAAAAACTCAGTTTCTCATTTCTCTACTAGACACAACCTTCCACAGAACTATAACATCTTCGAAACCACACAACTCAAGCCTTAATTTGTCCTTAATATTCTCGGTGTTTATTTCTCTCTTGATCTTTCTTGGAAGCATCACATTACTGGGTGTTCTGAGGTTCCTTCGTGATTTTTTTTAAGTCAACCCAGTTGCTTTCTCTTTGTAGAAGTGTTGTTCACCCATGAATGGAGAACTCCTCACACAACTGGGGTGGTTCCACTCATATAGCTCTTCATGAAAAGGTGGAGTCTAGAGCTTTTCGTCTTATCAACTTTCTCGCTCTCACTATTTCTCT
>SEYY01013834.1:0-15000 GCA_009176605.1 Armadillidium nasatum | reverse complement strand
GTGATTTCCCTTTATTTGGTCGTCTGAAGGAGCACCTGAGTTGGGTGGGAGAAGCAATTATGAAAAAATGCAACACTAAAGCATGATGTTCTGCAGTGATTACTACAGTAGCTAGCATCCTTTTACATAAAAGGCATCAGGGACCAACCACAACAAAGTCAAAGGTTTATGAAAACTTACAAAATTAAAGATAATAGGAAATGAGATCGAATAGCATTTGTTCCTGCTATAAATTCAAATAAATGTAGAAACGAGAAAGTGGCGTCATTCTGTGTTCGGCATTCCTTTGTAAAAGTTATTAGAAATCAGCTGACCAATCACAGACTGAAATTTCTTGAAATTACGTCACCATCATCGAAACTCTCACAGTGCTATTATGCAGACTTTTATCGCCTATCATTTAATTACTTTTAAGAGGAAATTTTAATAGGAAAAGTTTCGGTCAGTCTTGAACAATTTTTGTATATATACTATATATATATATATATATATATATATAGATATATATATATATATATATATATATATATATATATATATATATATATATATATATAAATATATATATATATATATATATATATATATATATATATATATATATATATATATATATATATATATATAATATATTATATATATATATATATATATATATATAATATATATATATATATATATATATATATATATATATATATATATATATATATATATATATATATATATATAATTTAGTTAGAGATATTATAATTTTCATAGATTTTACTGATAAAACTATGAAAAATACTAGTTTGGTGTCGAAATCCTCCTTTTGGGGGTGTTCTGTTTCTGATGACGACTTGAAACCACGCTTTCATTACCAGTAATATTGGATTTCCCTATCAAAATACTATTTTAGGACAGGACCCAATTTTTAGTCACAGCCAACTTTTCCTGCCCAGATAACCCTATTTTGATATATATATATATATATATATATATATATATATATATATATATATATATATATATATATATATATATATATATATATATATATATATATATATATATATTATATATATGCATCCGCATCCGCATGCGAGGATGCGGAGCACGCACAAAAATCAAATCCGCATCCGCATCCGCATCCGCATCCGCACTTCTCCAAAATTCCACATCCGCATCCGCACTTCTCCAAAATTCGACATCATCCGCATCCGAATCACTTCTCCAAAATCCGCATCCGCATCCGCATCCGCATCCGCATCCGCATCCGCATCCGCATCCGGAAATTAGAAAATATGACATCCGATCCATCACTAATATATATATATATAATATATATATATATATATATATATATATATATATATATATATATATATATATATATATATATATATATATATATATATATATATATGCGAATTGTAGATCAAGAGTGAGGGTGAAGAGAGAACTATCGGATTGATTTAGCATAGGAGTGGGATTGAGACAGGGGTTTGTAATATCTCCATGTTATTTAATCTATTGATGAATGGTTTACTTAGAAAAATGGAGAGAGAAGGGAAGAGTATTACGTTGAGAAATATGGAGGGTGAATGTGAAGTGAATGTTTTACTTTTTGCAGATGATGCGGCATGTGTTGGTGGCAGAATCTGGAGAAAAGATGAGAATACTTGTGAGAGAGTTTGAAGGGAAATGTGCAAACTCGAGATTGAAATTCAATCCAGCGAAGAATAAAGTTATGAGGATTGGACGTGGGGATGAGGAAATGTGGAGGAAGGAATTGGTTTGTAGAAGTGTGAGAATGGAAACTTGAGGAGGTGAATGAATTCAAATTATCTAGTAATGTTGGTGGAAGGTAAGTGGGACGGAAAAAGGAATAAAGAACAGAGTGGTAGAAGGAATGAAAGTATTGGGGGGCCTAAGAAAAGTATGGAAGAAAGGAAAAATTTCGAAAGAAATAAAGATAAGAATGTTTGAATGTATGTGTTCACCTTCTGTATTGTATGTGTATGAAACATAGACGATAAGTGCTCGGTCGAAAAAACAGTTTCAATGTCTTTGAGATGAAAGATTTGAGAGTGATATATAAATTGAGAAGGATTGATAGGATTAGAAATGAAAGAATAAGGGAGATGTGTAAATGGAAGAAGGGTGTAATTGATAGAGAGGAGGAGGATGTGCTAAAATGGTTTGGACATATGTGAAGAATGAAAGAGAACAGAATGGTGGTCAAGGTACGTAGATCCGATGTAGATAGGGGATGGGTAGGGGGAGGGGAAGGCCGAAGTGGAGATGGATGGATGGAGTGAGAGTGATTTTGATGGAAGGAATTTGAGTTTAGACTAGGGTGGAAGATTTGTGGAGACAGAGATGGAGGAGGTGGTGAAAGCGTAAAGGTAAGAATAGTTATGTTTGTAAGGGAATTGTGGCGGGCACCACCTCACGAAAGTGGGAAAGGTGATAGTGAATATATATATATATATATATATATATATATATATATATATATATATATATATATATATATATATATATATATATATATATATATATATATATATATATATATATATATATATAATAATAATCCGCATCCGCATCCGCATCTCATCAAAATTAACATCCGCATCCGCATCCGCATCCGCATCCGAACTTTTCGAAAATTCAAAATCCGCATCCGCATCCGCACTTTCGAAAATTCAACATCCGCATCCGCATCCGCATCCGCATCGCATCCGAACAAAATTCAAAATCCGCATCCGCATCCGCATCCGCAAATTGGAAAATATGACATCCGATCCATCACTAATATATATATATATATATATATATATATATATATATATATATATATATATATATATATATATATATATATATATATATATATATATATATATATATATATATATATATATATATATAAGGGTAGCCTTGGAGCAACTAACCTCTTATCTTTCACGTATTACAAATTGGGGCAGAGAAAACATGGTTGTTTTCAATGCCTCAAAAACTCAATTCCTTCATCACTCCACTCGACACAATCTTCCACACAACTATGATATCTTCTTCGAAAACACACAACTCAAGCCTTCATCTGTTCTTAATATTCTTGGTGTTTCTTTTTCTCGTGATCTTTCTTGGAAAGATCACACTTCTCTTTCTAAACAACGCTTCTAAGAGTTGGGTGTTCTGAGCGCCTCTAGAATTATTTCACGCCACCCCAGTTGCTTACTCTGAACAGGGGTGTTGCTCGTCCCTGTATGGAGTATGCTTCGCACATTTGGGGTGGTTCAACTCATACAGCTCTCCTTGAGAAGGTGGAGTGTATGGCTTTTCGTCTCATCGACTCTCTGCTCTTACTAACTCTCTCCAATCTCTTTTTGCCCGTCGAATTGTTGCGTCACTCTCTCTCTACTATCGCTATTACAATGGACACTGCTCTTCTGAACTCTCTCGTTGCATACCTCCTCATTTGAGAAGAGCTCGTGCAAACGCGCTTTCTACACAGTCTCATCATTTCTCTTTCCAACTCTCTGACCTCAGACTTAACCGCTATGCTTAATCTTACGTATACTCTACTGGTGAAGTCTGAAACAAATTCCCTTTGTCTGTTTTCCCAACTTCCTTTGACGTGCATACTTTCAAACTCATTGTATCTGGACATGTCGTCCGCAATCGACCAGGATAGATTTTTCCCAACTCCAGTGGAATTTGGTAGGTCTCTGGACTTATATATGTATGAAGGTTTTAATTGAGGAATTTGTAAAAGGTCGTGTCGAGTTGGGCTTAAGAGTAAAATATTAAGGATGAAAAATGGGGAGGAGGGGAGGGGACGGGAGGGGAGGGGTAGGGAGAGGAGGGAAAGGGGTATAGGTAGGGGTGGTGAATTGCAGATTAAAGTAGGGAGGGAGATATACCTGGGGTGAATGTTTTGGGAGGAGATGGTAGTGTGGAACGATAAAGTAGGGCACAGAATAAGAGAAGGGGAGAAAGTGCTAGGGGGTTTTGAGGGATATTTGGAACAGAGGAAGTTGTCCAGAGAGGTGAAGTTGAAAATGTTCGAGGGCTGATGTGTACCAGTAGTTATGCATGGTAGCGAGGTTTGGAAATTGAAGCGAGGAAAAGAAAAAAGGTTGATGTTTTGAAAGGAAAGGTCTGAGAGCGGTGTGTGGTGTAAGTAGAAGGGAGAGAGTCAGGAATATTAGAATAAGGAGATGTGTAGTTAAAAAAAGAGTTTGGTTGAGAGAGCTGAACAGAGCATTTGAGGTGGTTTGGACATGTTTGTAGGATGAATGGAGACAGATTGGCAAAAAAGGTGTTCGTTTCGAAATGATGGGTGTGAGAGGTAGAGGGAGACCGAAAAGAGGTTTGATGAGCGTGGTCAAGTATTTATTGAGGGACAGAGGGTGTGAGGTTGACGGAGGAAAGTATTATGAGTATTAGGAATAATTGTGGCTTATGGAAGACACCACACCACAATTGTGGGATATATATATATATATATATATATATATATATATATATATATATATATATATATATATATATATATATATATATATATATATATATATATATATATATATATAAGTAGGGGAATCTTTTGACTGGAGTGCCAGTGCCAGGTGGTACTGAGAAAAGTACCAGTGGCAACTGAAGGGAGTGCCAGTATTAAGTAAGGGGAAGAGAGGGGGAAACAATCTGGGGGAAATTGGCCCCTACGCTCTTCCGTGAGGTATTTTTAATCCGATTAATCGGATAATCCCCTTAATTAGTTATGTAAATCCCTTAATCCCGCCCCTTTTTTTACATTTTTTCCTACATGTGCAGCCAGGCACGTGCCATCTCTTATTTGGCATTCAGAGCACTCGAGTGCTAGTGCCAGGGCCTAACTCATACTCTTTCCTGAGTGCCATTTCCAGTTTTTTTTCTAGCAAATTCTTGCTTTTTCTATCAGTTTAAACTACGCTCACTTGGCTTGAGGGGAGCGTCAATGCCAGCGACAACTGGCACTGAGGGTAAGGTGTCATTACAAGAGTCTCTTTTCAACATTGCAATGTTACAAGGCACTCTCGGTGATGACGTCATCCACGTGGGCGCATGCGCGCACACACACACACGAAACTCTATGACGTCATGGCACGGGACCGTCATGAGACTATAACGCTATCAGTCCGCCATCTTGAATTTTTTAATCACGCTGTTTTCATTTCTATAGATTTTCTCCTGACCACGTGGATTTTTTTTCTGCCATTATGATATCCGTCATCTTAGATTTCTGTCTTCCATCATAGATTTGGTGTCCACAATCTTGAATTTCTTTCTGCCATCTTTGGATGACGGATATCATAATGTCAGAAAAAAAATCCACGTGGTCAGGAGAAAATCTATAGAAATGAAAACAACGTGATTAAAAATTCAAGATGGCGGACTGATAGCGTTATAGTCTCATGACGGCCCCGTGCCATGACGTCATAGAGTTTCGTGTGTGTGTGTGCGCGCATGCGCCCACGTGGATGACGTCATCACCGAGAGTGCCTTGTAACATTGCAATGTTGAAAAGAGACTCTTGTAATGACACCTTACCCTCAGTGCCAGTTGTCGCTGGCATTGACGCTCCCCTCAAGCCAAGTGAGCGTAGTTTAAACTGATAGAAAAAGCAAGAATTTGCTAGAAAAAAAACTGGAAATGGCACTCAGGAAAGAGTATGAGTTAGGCCCTGGCACTAGCACTCGAGTGCTCTGAATGCCAAATAAGAGATGGCACGTGCCTGGCTGCACATGTTGTAGGAAAAAATGTAAAAAAAGGGGCGAGATTAAGGGATTTACATAACTAATTATGGGGATTATCCGATTAATCGGATTAAAAATACCTCACGGAAGAGCGTTGGGGCCAATTTCCCCCAGATTGTTTCCCCCTCTCTTCCCCTTACTTAATACTGGCACTCCCTTCAGTTGCCACTGGTACTTTTCTCAGTACCACCTGGCACTGGCACTCCAGTCAAAAGATTCCCCTACTATATATATATATATATATATATATATATATATATATATATATATATATATATATATATATATATATATATATATATATATATATATATATATATATATATATATATATATATATATATTCCCACAATTGTGGTGTGGTGTCTTCCATAAGCCACAATTATTCCTAATACTCATAATACTTTCCTCCGTCAACCTCACACCCTCTGTCCCTCAATAAATACTTGACCACGCTCATCAAACCTCTTTTCGGTCTCCCTCTACCTCTGTTACCCATCATTTCCGAAACGAACACTTCTTTGCCAATCTCTCCCTATTCATCCTACAAACATGTCCAAACCCCCTCAAAATGCTCTATTCAGCTCTCTCAACCAAACTCTTTTTTTAACTACACATCTCCCTTATTCTAACATTCCTGACTCTCTCCCTTCTACTTACACCACACACCGCTCTCAGACCTTTCCTTTCAAAACATCAACCTTTTTTCTTTTCCTCGCTTCAATTTCCAAACCTCGCTACCATGCATAACTACTGGTACACATCAGCCCTAGAACATTTTCAACTTCACCTCTCTGGACAACTTTCCTCTGTTCCAAATATCCCTCAAAGCCCCTAGCACTTTCTCCCCTTCTCTTATTCTGTGCCCTACTTCATCTTCCACACTACCATCTCCTCCCAAAACATTCACCCCAGGTATATCTCCCTCCCTACTTTAATCTGCAATTCACCACCCCTACCTATACCCCTTCCCCTCCCCTTCCCTCCTCTCCCTACCCCTCCCCTCCCGTCCCCTCTCCTCCCCATTTTTCATCCTTAATATTTTACTCTTGCCGGCATTCACTCTTAAGCCCAACTCGACACGACCTTTTACAAATTCCTCAATTAAAACCTTCATACATATATAAGTCCAGAGACCTACCAAATTCCACTGGAGTTGGGAAAAATCTATCCTGGTCGATTGCGGACGACATGTCCAGATGCAATGAGTTTGAAAGCATGCACGTCAAAGGAAGTTGGGAAAACAGACAAAGGGAATTTGTTTCAGACTTCACCAGTAGAGTATACGTAAGATTAAGCATAGCGGTTAAGTCTGAGGTCAGAGAGTTGGAAAGAGAAATGATGAGACTGTGTAGAATGCGCGTTGCACGAGCTCTTCTCAATGAGGAGGCATGCAACGAGAGAGTTCAGAAGAGCAGTGTCCATTGTAATAGCGATAGTAGAGAGAGAGTGACGCAACAATTCGACGGGCAAAAAGAGATTGGAGAGAGTTAGTAAGAGCAAGAGAGTCGATGAGACGAAAAGCCATACACTCCACCTTCTCAAAGAGAGCTGTATGAGTTGAACCACCCCAAATGTGCGAAGCATACTCCATACAGGGACGAGCAACACCCCTGTTCAGAGTAAGCAACTGGGGTGGCGTGAAATAATTCTAGAGGCGTCTCAGAACACCCAACCTCTTAAAAGCGTGTTTAGAAAGAGAAGTAATGTGATCTTTCCAAGAAAGATCACGAGAAAAAGAAACACCAAGAATATTAAGAACAGATGAAGGCTTGAGTTGTGTGTTTTCGAAGAAGATATCATAGTTGTGTGGAAGATTGTGTCGAGTGGAGAGATGAAGGAATTGAGTTTTTGAGGCTTTGAAAACAACCATGTTTTCTCTGCCCCAATTTGTTATACGGGAAAGATAAGAGGTTAGTTGCTCGAAGGCTACCCATATTATATATATATATATATATATATATATATATATATATATATATATATATATTATATATATATATATATATATATATATATATATATATATATATATATATATATATATATATATATATTAGTGATGGATCGGATGTCATATTTTCCAATTTGCGGATGCGGATGCGGATGCGGATGTTGAATTTTGGAGAAGTGCGGATGCGGATGCGGATGCGGATGTTGAATTTTGGAGAAGTGCGGATGCGGATGCGGATGCGGATGTTGAATTTTCGAAAGTGCGGATGCGGATGCGGATGCGGATTTTGAATTTTCGAAAAGTTCGGATGCGGATGCGGATGCGGATGTTAATTTTGATGAGGATGCAGATGCGGATGCGGATGTTAATTATATATATATATATATATATATATATATATATATATATATATATATATATATATATATATATATATATATATATATATATTATATATATATATATTATATATATTATATATATTTCAATATCACCTTTCCCACTTTCGTGAGGTGGTGCCCGCCACAATTCCCTTACAAACATAACTATTCTTACCTTTCAACGCTTTCACCACCTCCCTCCATCTCTGTCTCCACAAATCTTCCACCCTAGTCTAAACTCAAATTCCTTCCATCAAAATCACTCTCACTCCATCCATCCATCTCCACTTCGGCCTTCCCCTCCCCCTACCCATCCCCTATCTACATCGGATCTACGTACCTTGAACAACCATTCTGTTCTCTTTCATTCTTCACATATGTCCAAACCATTTTAGCACATCCTCCTCCTCTCTATCAATTACACCCTTCTTCCCTTTACACATCTCCCTTATTCTTTCATTTCTAATCCTATCAATCCTTCTCAATTTATATATCGCTCTCAAATCTTTCATCTCAAAGACATTGAAACTTTTTCTCGACCGAGCACTTATCGTCTTATGTTTCACACACATACAATACAGAAGGTGAACACATACATTCAAACATTCTTAACTTTATTTCTTTCGAAATTTTTCCTTTCTTCCATACTTTTCTTAGGCCCCCCCAATACTTTCATTCCTTCTACCACTCTGTTCTTTATTCCTTTTTCCGTCCCACCCTTACCTTCCACCCAACATTACTAGATATTTGAATTCATTCACCTCCTCAAGTTTCCATTCTCACACTTCTACAAACCAATTCCTTCCTCCACATTTCCTCATCCCCACCTCCAATCCTCATAACTTTATTCTTAGCTGGATTGAATTTCAATCTCGAGTTTGCACATTTCCCTTCAAACTCTCTCACTTGTATTCTCATCTTTTCTCCAGATTCTGCCACCAACACATGCCGCATCATCTGCAAAAAGTAAAACATTCACTTCACATTCACCCTCCATATTTCTCAACGTAATACTCTTCCCTTCTCTCTCCATTTTTCTAAGTAAACCATTCATCAATAGATTAAATAACATGGAGATATTACAAACCCCTGTCTCAATCCCACTCCTATGCTAAATCAATCCGATAGTTCTCTCTTCACCCTCACTCTTGATCTACAATTCGCATATATATATATATGTATATATATATATATATATATATATATATATATATATATATATATATATATATATATATATATATATATATATATATATATATATATATATATATATATATATATATTAGTGATGGATCGGATGTCATATTTTCTAATTTGCGGATGCGGATGCGGATGCGGATGCGATGATGTGAATTTTGGAGAAGTGCGGATGCGGATGCGGATGTGGGTGCGGATGCGGATGCCATCACTATATATATATATATATATATATATATATATATATATATATATATATATATATATATATATATATATATATATATATATATATATATTATATATATATATATATATATATATATATATATATATATATCAAAATAGGGTTATCTGGGCAGGAAAAGTTGGCTGTGACTAAAAATTGGGTCCTGTCCTAAAATAGTATTTTGATAGGGAAATCCAATATTACTGGTAATGAAAGCGTGGTTTCAAGTCGTCATCAGAAACAAAACACCCCCAAAAGGAGGATTTCGACACCAAACTAGTATTTTTCATAGTTTTATCAGTAAAATCTATGAAAATTATAATATCTCTACACTAATTATATATATATATATATATATATATATATATATATATATATATATATATATATATATATATATATATATATATATATATATATATATATATATATATATATATATATATATATATATATATATATATATATATATATATATATATATATATATATATATATATATATATATATATATATATATATATATATATATATATATATATATATATATATATATATATATATATATATATATATATATATATATATATATATATATATATACAAAAGTTGTTCAAGACTGACCGAAACTTTTCCTATTAAAATTTCCTCTTAAAAGTAATTAAATGATAGGCGATAAAAGTCTGCATAATAGCACTGTGAGAGTTTCGATGATGGTGACGTAATCAAGAAATTTCAATCTGTGATTGGTCAGCTGATTTCTAATAACTTTTATAAAGGAATGCCGAACACCGAATGACGCCACTTTCTCGTTTCTACATTTATTTGAATTTATAGCAGGAACAAATGCTATTCGATCTCATTTCCTATTATCTTTAACTTTGTAAGTTTTCATAAACCTTTGACTTTGTTGTGGTTGGTCCCTGATGCCTTTTATGTAAAAGGATGCTAGCTACTGTAGTAATCACTGCAGAACATCATGCTTTAGTGTTGCATTTTTTCATAATTGCTTCTCCCACCCAACTCAGGTGCTCCTTCAGACGACCAAATAAAGGGAAATCACTAAGGTTAAATCCAGATAATAAGGGATGTACGGCAGCACATTTCATACAGAGTGGTTACTGTCAAGCGGGTCTCGCGAAGTTTGACATTGTCATGAGGAAGAATGATATGTCCTGAAAAATTTCCAGATCTTTTCTACACATAGCATCTTGGACGGCACTCTTGAGCAATTTGAAATAACTCGTGCACGTCACAGAAGACGGATCTGAAAGCATTTCAGACTAACACCTGCGATTTGCTCTTTGTGGACGTCTTTTATACCCCACTCCATGCTGCGTCGTTTACTTTACATGCAAATATGTTTCATCACATTTCATGACTGATAGAAGAAATCATCCCCTTCACTTTAGTACCTAATTAAAGATGTTCACAGAGAATTTTGCATTCGCACCTCTGATCAAACTTCCTCAGTCTGGATACTCAAATTGAATTTAATTAAAAGACATGTAGGTCCTTGAAGAGTTGTAGGTGATTATTTCCACACTACCAACACTGATACGCACTTCCACCTCAATATTGAACACCGAAATTCGCCGATAATCATGGATGGCTTACTGAAGTCTTGCGATATTCGATAGCGTGACAGCTGTCTGACAAGCGTGTCAAAATGTTCATTAATCACTGCGAACACTATTTATTCACTCTTTTCACTCAACGGTGTCTGCTTCCCAAGTTGTATTTGCAATCTTCTCAAACTTTCTACTAGTTTTACTTTCTCCTTCACGACTCCATATAGGGGCGAACCAGCAATTGTGGTGGAGCGAAGAAATTCTGAATGCCCCTCAGAATACCCTAACCACTTAGAACCTTTTTAGAAAGAGAAGTAATGTGCTCCTTCAAAGAGTAATCACGAGAAAAGGAAACACCGAGAACATTAAGAATATATGAAGGCTTGAGTTGTGTGTTTTCGAAGATGTCATAGTTGTGCGAAAGGTTGTGTTGTGTAAGTAGATAGAGAAACTGAGTTTTAGAGGCATTGAAAACAATTACGTTTTCATTGCCCTAATTTGATATACGAGAAAGATCAAAAAACTGTTCTTGGAGTGTCCCTCATTCAAAATAATAATAATAATAATAATAATAATAATAATAATAATAATAATAATAATAATAATAATAATAATAATAATAATAATAATAATAATAATAATAATAATAATAATAATAATAATAATAATAATAATAATATAGAGAAATTTATTTGATGCCAATAATTATATTATGCCATAAATTCGTTCTATATAATCGATAACGTAGTATGATTATATAATCGATAAAGTAGGTACAATTATATAATCGATAAAGTAGGTATGATTATATAATCGATAAGGTAATAAATTATTTCAAGTTTCAAAGGAAAAAATGCGAAGAAGGGAAAAACTTGTGCATAAATGGATCAAATTTTGTTTTCTGAGAATGAGTCAGTTTGGCTAGTTGGTATAACTTCGTGGATTTCCACTCATAAAGATCCGGGTTAGAATCTCGATCATGATAGTTTTGGAAGTTCGATTTTCACTCAATTGATGGTGCTAAAATGAAGTAAAGAAAAAGGAGAGAAAATTCAAAACTACGTGATCAAATCCAAGATGGCGGACGAATGACGTTATTGTGTCAAGATGATCCAGTCCCGTGACGTCACGAGTGTGCGTGTGTCTGTGTGCGTGTGCACATGCTCATGAACACACATGTGAAACGTCATCACCGAGGATGTCTTGCAACATTGAAATGTTGCAAAGAGGCCTTTGCAGCTGCCAGCTGTCGTTGATACTGGCACTATCCTCGTAACGAGTGGGACTGGTCTAAGTAAGGGTATCATTTGTCGTTGCTTGAAACTGTTATAAAATGCTAGAAATTACTACAAAAGGGCTAGAAATGCTAAAAAGAAGGTCATAAAAGAGCATGGGAAACGGAAATAAAACCACAATTGAAGATTTTAAACCGCAAGTTGTGATAAAAAATAAAAACACACACCCACACACACACACACACACAAACAAAATTTTTCAGCAAAGAGCTTGAGGGGCCGTTTCCCCTCTTTTTCCCCAATTTCACCTCGCTCAAAATATGCCATATTTTCCCTCAGCACTGCCGTTATGATATATTATATATATATATATATATATATATATATATATATATATATATATATATATATATATATATATATATATATATATATATATATATATATATATATATATATATATATATATATTAAAATAATCAACGGTAGATTATTTCATTAAGGTTGTTCAATGTGCGAACAAAAATATATCCGGATGTAAGGATTTTTTCAATTTCAATATAAATAGTTTAGTCGACTATTTATATCGATTAATTAGAGGTTTAGTTATTTGGAGGCTATATTGTTTCCTGGAGACTGGAGTTTGTCGATTATATAAATATGTAATACTTAAATAATCGGAGATGTTATTACTTTAGTAAAAGCTTTGAGAAAAATTGTGTTTTTCTCACCGCTTAAAGACGAATATATTCTATCCGTCCTCAGCCTCCAAGAATAAGTAGTTTAATTGTTATCAAACAGAGCTCTCTAAGATTTAACGAATATTGACACGAAAGACTCTGAATGTAACTATTACTTCAAGAATACTCGCACTCCGATACAATCACTTGCACTTGATTATGACTAGATTTAACGACAATACAAGCAATTGAACCGAAGTCTAGAATATTCTTTCAGTACGCAAAGGAAGATTTTGAACTCTTTGATGTTTGCCTCGAAATTAGACTATATCTTTATACTGTATTATCGATAAATATATAATCGTAAACGAATAAGACACAACGAAAGGTCTAAAAATAAGGAGCAATAATTTTGCACGACTTGATTGTGAGACACAAAAAATCATAAAGATATGAATTCAAAACTGGCAACCTCTGACTTTAACTCCAGTCTCCAGAAACATGAGCCTCTTTTCTAACTAGAAGAATATTTAAACTGGCAACTACCAATTATAATTTTTATATCCTCCCCGGGGGGGATGGCATCTGGCTTCTTCTGGACAGATGTCATAATACAAATGGAAAGAGACTTCAGAAACAGATTATCTATTCAGATTCCTCTGAAGAATCACAAATTAAGAATTTCTTCCTGGCAGCTATTGCAGCTTTTCTGACAGGTCGAATATCTTTAACAACAGGAGATGAAGATCCTCCAGCGATCATCTTAGACGATGAAGTGGGGTCAACCCTTACAGGAAGATTAAGTGATGGTTGACTTTGAGAAGGGACGATAGGGGTAATATCTGACGAAGAAGGTGTAGAACCACTGTGAGTCAGAGAGAGCTCCAGAGGATATAGATGTTTTATAGGATATAAATTAATTAGTCCTCCTGGAGTTCTAACATATACAGATCTGACCTTTTGGTCATCTCCATATAGTAGTTCATGAACTACCCCATTTGCCAGTAAGGTCGTTCCTTTACTGGACTTTTAACAAGAATAACGTCATCTTTTTGATAAGATTATTCCATTTAGTTTGATAGAGATCTCTACCGATTTCTCTCAAACTAAGAATATATTCGCTATACCAGCGAGTGCGAAATTCCTCGAATTTCTCTGAAGAATATTTCAAAGATTTCGTAAGCTCTTTATGAGCTTTAGAAGAATCCAAAAACTGGTTCTCCGAACCAGCTCCTGGCAAAACCATTGCAGTTTTTGCAAGAGGCTTTAAAAAATCGTTGGGAGTGAGTGGCACTACATCATTTGCACTTGTTGTGTAAGTGAGAGGTCGAGTATTTATTGCGTCAGCAATATCCGACAAAATAGTGATAAAATCAAAATAGTTCAGTGAAGAACGTCCTATTGTTTTAAAGAGACAGTCCTTCACTACCCTGATCATTCTCTCCCACATACTACCTTCCCAAGGGCTATATAATGGGATTCGCTTATGGACTATTTGATTTTTTCTTAAAAACTCACTCCCATTTTCTGTGACCAAAAATGTTTCAATGAAATCAGTGCCCAGACTAAATGATCGATCATTGTCGCTGTAGACACAGTCGGGCACCCCAAAACGATTTACGAATCTTTGAAATGATTGAATAAATGACTTGGACGACATATCCTCTATGAGATCCAAATATATAGCACGAATATTCAGACACGTATAAATGAGAATAAACATTTTTTGTGCCGGACAGAGCCTTTAACTTTGACCCACCAATGTTTGGTGTAGTCAATTCCAACATGGCAAAATGGTCTGAATAATTCCACCTGTGCTTTCGAAAAATTTGTAAAGCGCGGATAGCGATAAGCAAAGTTATTGAATTTCTTGCAGATAATACATTCCTGCAAGACATTTTTGATGGTGGTTCGCGCTGATGTTATCCAGAACCCTTGAAGACGAATATTCGTAAGAGTGGC
>SEYY01013831.1:7500-15000 GCA_009176605.1 Armadillidium nasatum | reverse complement strand
GGCGAAATTTAAGTAAGAAAATTGCAAAAAGATCTGAAAATAAGTTTTAAAAAAAAATAGGAAAATTGCTTTATGTAAGATATTTTTTTTTATTATTATTATTATTATTATTATTATTATTATTATTATTATTATTATTATTATTATTATTTAGTTTCCTATCGAACTTAATTCGACTTATCATAACCTGAACTACCGATGTTTGCCGTGTGATACAGGCCTAACCGATTGCTGGATCGTTGCCTACTGTTTTATTACACCATATATATTTATTTAACATCTTTTACAATTTTGTTATTCATTCGCGAAATTTACCATACTCCATATTGGCGACATTTATATCAGAAAAAGATACAGATGCAGACGTACGATTCTGTAAAATTTATAAAAAAAAAAAAACTATAATTTTCGTACTTATTAAAATTATTATAAATTTTTTTTTTTATTTCTCAATTTTTATTTCTCAAAATTCACCAAGGATTTCAAAATATATAATCCTTTTTAATGTACGTTTAGTAGTTTTTGAGATATGTATGACTAAAGTAAACTCTGCCATATATATATATATATATATATATATATATATATATATATATATATATATATATATATATATATATATATATATATATATATATATATATATATATATATATATATATATATATATATATATATATATATATATTTCTGATTAAAAAATGTCCCCATATCACTAAATGAATATGCTTAAAATACAATTTTTTATATTGGAGTTCAATTTATTGAATGCCAATATTGGTAATTGCATTTTAGTCATAAACAGTTGGTGCTTAAAATGCAATTTTAAATTGACGTTCATTTTATTGAAAATATTTGAACTCATAAAGAAATTCATTTTAATGAAAATGTTTAAAACTCAAAAAGTAAATTAAGGATTGCTCCCAAAATAACCTAATGTATTAGTTTTTAAAACCTTGCCATTGAGTTTCATTAGTGAATGATACATTTAGGTTTCTAAAATTGTGATAATTATAGAACAATATTTTCATACTGTCACCTCGGAATGCGTGTGTATCTTTGTATGTACGGATTACTTCAATAAAAAGAAAAAGCCATTAAAATATTCGAGTCAAATTGATTATTCAGAAATTATTTATATTATAAATATTTAAAAAAAATGTTTAATAAATAAAATAAAATAAAAAAAAAAAAAAAAAAAAAAAAAAAAAAAAAAAAAAAAAATAAACATATATATATATATATATATATATATATATATATATATATATATATATATATATATATATATATATATATATATATATATATATATATATATATATATATATATATATATATATATATATATATATATATCAAGAAAGAGATCCAGGGTTTGAGGCTTGGTCGGAGCTTCGAATAACTTACTCATTAAACAAATGCATTAGTGACGTGCTTTGTTACTAATGGAAATAAAGTCTGACATCCGCGATATGCCTGGCCAGCCAGCGGTATTCTGCCGTAGGCCCTTGTTACCTGGGGACTTTTCCTCGAAAAGGTCCCACAGACAGGACGTCGTCATTTCCTGACGACAGACATTTATTTCATTTTATATATATATATATATATATATATATATATATATATATATATATATATATATATATATATATATATATATATATATATATATATATATATATATATATATATATATATATATATATATATATATATATCTGTGTGTGTGTGTGTGTTTGTAATAAAACTGCTGTTTTGTTCATGTAATTTAGTTTCATACTTTGAATAAGGTAGTATTGGAAATATATACTTCTCAAAGCTAATAAATACTGAAACTAACCGAATAGAATTATTATCATAACAGAAAATGCCAAAATGGAAGTGATGCATTACAATATTGTTGTTTGCCTAATATGAAGCAATTCGAAGAACCACTTAAGGTAAAAGGAAGCAATATAATTTGAAGCATCCATATGTTTCACATAGAAAGCGTGAGCGTTGGTGTATGAATCAAAGAACAATCTCCTACAATGGAAATGCAGGAAATAGTTTAGCGACTAGTAGGAATGATACATTGTTTACTTGAATTACGTTGTTTGAATATATATATATATATATATATATATATATATATATATATATATATATATATATATATATATATATATATATATATATATATATATATATATATATTCCTGCAGATCTTAAAACTGTGAGCTGTTTCACGCAAAACTAATGCAAAAAATATTTGTTATATTTTGATATAAGAAAAATTATTTATTTCGTCCTGTTTTACGATATTTTCACTAATCTCATTTATTTATATATCATTTACTCTACACGTTAATATATACATCCGTTCCTATACATTCATTATCATTGTTTATGAATCTGAAAAAGAAATAAAGAAAATTAATTGTAATTAAATTGTGCAAAATCGCGTGAACTTTTAAGAACACTTCTACATGAATTTGTTTAACAGAGCAAATATTATGAAAGTTAAACAATTTTTTTAAATGTCTCTAATTTCACAAAGCTATATTGTCACTTTAAAAACAAACTATATATATATATATATATATATATATATATATATATATATATATATATATATATATATATATATATATATATATATATATATATATATATATATATATATATATATATATATATATATATATATATATATATATATATATATATATATATACCAAATGTATTCTGAATATTAGTATGTTTATGTGATCCTTCTCGCAACCTTTTCTAAGTGGGAAAATAAGCTTATGCATTTGTTTGTTGTGAAAGGAATAACAATAATTTTACTTTTTAAATTTATCATTGAAACTCCAAAATAAGAATTGTAATCTAATTTTCACCACAAAATAATTTGATAAATTTTGATTTTAATTCAGTTCCATTGTATCTTCTATTATTATTCTCGTGCTTTTATAACCTGATGGAATTTTAATGATTCTTTCTTCTTATATGTGTAAAATTACGATAAGTGTAAATGGGTGATCTCTATTACTGTTGTATTATATGACGCTACAGAGGCATTACGGTTGAGGAATTGACTTAGGTGCTTGAAAGCATTGGTTCGATATCTCTAGGTAGAAACTGCCTAGAGAGTTCCTTTCCTCGAATAGGGCTATGCCCGTGAGGGGTGAACGTTATTTAAAAAAAAAAAAAAAATTTTTTTAAATGGATAAGAAGAAAACAACCTTTCAAAACCAAAACTGAAATTGAAATAGAAATTTCTTCAATTTTCTTTTCCAAAATTAACTTATTAAATTAAAATTTTAAAATTTTTAACAGAGTTAAAATATGAGAAGGTTCCTTTATCTAAATATGAATTTAACTGGAAAGAAAGCAAGTAATGAACTAACTTCATCATAAATAGGTTAAGACGAAACAAGAACTATATAAAGTAGAAAAAAAATGAAATTTTTAATTAAAGAGATTTTCTTAAATATATTATTAATAAAAATTAAAATGAGAAAAAAAATTCCTTGAAGAATAAATAATATTCAAATCTTCGAAAGAAATTTTCGACTAACACTTTCCCCAAGAGATTACAAATAAAAGAGATTTTAGACTGAAGATTAATAATTTTTTTACTAAAGAAATAATTTTTACTTTTTCTTCTTTTTGATATACTGTAATTATATAATTGATATACCGTAATATAATGTATATATAATATATGAAATTATATATACTGAAAATAGTATACTATTGAAAAATATATTATTTATGCTTTCTTGAATATATTATTATTATCTGGTTGAATAAGAAGTCTTGAATAAAACAAACTTTTTTTGATAATCATTAGCCACCCATCAACTACTATCATAGTCTATTGTAACTAATAAACTTTTGGATTTACTTCGTAAGTGCAAACCCATATATTAATTAAGTTTAAAAAAAGGGCAATTTAAAGTTTCAAGCAAGAATTTAGGTGTATATATATATATATATATATATATATATATATATATATATATATATATATATATATATATATATATATATATATATATATATATATATATATATATATATATATATATATATATATATATATATATATATATATATATATATATATATATATATATATATATATATATATATATATATATATATATATATATATATATATATATATATATATATATATATATATATATATATATATATATTATATATATATTTATTTTTTGTGTGTGTGTACATAAATAATAAAATTTTTAATTTAAAATAAAAAGATTTTTTTTTAATTTTCATTTTCAGTTTTCTTGGTTTTAATTATTTGTTACATCGTTTTATCGTCTTACGCTTTTAATTTTTTAGAGCAAATTTCGGTTCAAGGGAGTTTATAGTAGGGGTTTAACACAAACTATATATATATATATATATATATATATATATATATATATATATATATATATATATATATATATATATATATATATATATAAGATTATAGAACCACAACTAGGATAGGAACAACATGAATATAGAAGGGGGAAGAGGCACAACAGATCTTGTTTGCCTTGAGACAGATTGGTGAGAAGAATTACGAGTACAATAGAAGAGTCTACATAGTATTTATAGATCTAAGGAAGACATTTGATACGATGACTAGGACTAGACTGTGGGAGGTTCCTAGAAGGAAATTATGGAGTGAATCAGGGGATTGTGTGATGCATTGAGGAGTATGTATAATGTGGCAAAGTGTAAAGTAAAAACAGGATAAAAAAATGAAAGATAGTTCGAAGTAGAGAAAGGGGTAAAACCCGGAAGCGTATTATCCCCTCTACTGTTCGTAGCCTACAATGATAATATTAATGAGGCAAGTTAGGGAGGAAATGAGGGATATGGAAAGGAGATATTAATAGCATATAAAGATGATTTGGCGGTGTGGTGTGAAAGTAGAGAGGGAAATAGAAAGAATTGTTAGCAGCAGTATGGGGGAGAAAATTAGAATGAACACTGAGAAAACGAAAGTAATGATTGGAGGCAAAGAGGAGGAGAGATGGGAGTTTGTGGTAAATGGGGAAACCTTGAAGAGGGTGAAGGAATTTAAGTATCTGGGGGGATTATATATAGAGGATGGGGGAAGGAGATAGCAGTATGGCGGTGTGGTGTGTGTAAAGTAGAGATTACAGGGAATAGAAAGAATTGTAAGCAGTATGGGGGAGAAAATTAGAATGAACACTGAGAAAACGAAAGTAATGATTGGAGGCAAAGAGGAGGAGAGATGGGAGTTTGTGGTAAATGGGGAAACCTTGAAGAGGGTGAAGGAATTTAAGTATCTGGGGGGATTATATATAGAGGATGGGGGATGTGATGAAGAGATTGCACACGGAATAACGCAACTGGGGAGAGAGGAGGGGGTTGTGTACCCTTTGATGAAAGATCAATGTATGGGAATAGAGGTTAAAAGAATTATTTATGAGTGTTGACGCCTATACTGATGTATGGAGCAGAAGAACAGAGAACTACCAGGAGACAGGAAAGCAGAATACAGGCAACAGAAATTAGGATCCTGAGAGCAATGATTAGAAAGACCAAGAGGGATAGAATAAGAATTGAAAGAGTAGGAAAAGAAATTGGAGTATTACCTCTGATAAGATGGTGGGGACCTTGGAGAGGATGCCGGAGGTCAGGTTGGCGAAGAGAAGATGGGATTTTACGTCTGATGGGAGTAGACCCAGAAGAAAGTCGAGGAAAAGAGGGAGGGAGTCGGTGCAGGATTTGCTGAGGAGATACGAGCTGTTGAGGATGGAAGAGGTACAGAGAAGACTGGGGGGAGGACAGAGCTGAGTGGAGGCGATTGATGTGTCCACTGAGAGGTAGTGGTTTCCCACTAGAAGGCGATGACCTTCCAGGGAGGATAGTAATGACAGTAATATAATATAATATATATATATATATATATATATATATATATATATATATATATATATATATATATATATATATATATATATATAATCTCCGGCATCCGCGATAGGCCTGGCCCAGTCAGCGGTATCCACCGTGGGCCCGTGAAACCCTAGGATCTTCCTCGAAAGATCCACTGACAGGACGATAGTCCTTCCTGGGGATGAAGATTATTATATTATTATATATATATATATATATATATATATATATATATATATATATATATATATATATATATATATATATATATATATATATATATATATATATATATAATATATATAATATAATATTATAATAATAATAAACTTATGTTTACCCCAGCTCTTAATAATCTCCTTATGAATATTAAACAAATTACTAAAATAAAATATTTAATTAATTTAACTTAATCTGTTTATTATCTTCCCATTTTTAATTTATTAATGAAATATTGCGTAAATTTACCTATTCTAATTATTGTATTAAACGGCATTAAATTAAAATCTAATTTATATATATATATATATATATATATATATATATATATATATATATATATATATATATATATATATATATATATATATATATATATAAACTCCGGCAATCCTCCTCCTTACTTCTCCTCCTCTCAGATGTCTCATGCCTTTACCTATGATTACCTTTGATTAAGTGCATGGACTTCTGAAATCTTTGCACTTTAGGAAGGCAAGGAGCCTGGATGGCATTCCTCCCCGAGTTTTAAGGGAGTGTTGTTCCTCAGGATTCTGTCTTGTCTCCTAATATATTCCTACTTTTAATTAATGATCTTCTCAGCTGCTCATCTAATCCTATTCATTCATATGCCGATGATTCGACACTCCATTCTTCTATTCATTTCAAATATGCTCCCTCTTTTACATCTTGAATTGCCCCTCGATTCCGATTCTATTCTTATTGATCTGAATAGAATTTCCCAGTGGGGTCGACTCAACCTTGTAAAATTCAACTTTTTAAAAGCTCAACTTCTTGAAATCTCTCTCTCAAAGACACCACCTAACTTTTCTATTTCTTTCGATGGTTTCTCCCATCTCTCCTGTTGACAATATAAACATCATGAACTTCACATAAAAAAATGTCTTGGAAACTTCGCATCACAATGATTGCTAGGGCTGTCTCTTATAAGCTGGGAGTTCTGTTTAGGCTGCAATAATTTTTTACTTCCTCGGATTTACTCCAATTATACAAGGGTCTCATCCGGCCTTATATAGATACTGCTCTCATATTTGGTATGGCTAAGGTTTCACCCGTCTTTAGGATAGGGTTGAGTCAAAGGCTAAAGACTTATAAATCGTTACGCCCATACTAATTCCCTTGACCCATTACGTTTACGATGTGATGTTGGTGCCTTGTCTCCTTTCTATAGGTACCACAGCAGCAAATGCTAGAGGGAACTGTCCACTCGTATATCTCCGTCTTTACGAAGGCCTCGTATCGCAAGGGAAACATTTTCTGCACTTAAATTAAATGATGGACATGGGGAACTCCAGGATTGTCCACTGTGATGCCTTCTTCATT
>SEYY01013829.1:152500-171924 GCA_009176605.1 Armadillidium nasatum | reverse complement strand
ATAATTGTTAACTCTATTTGTCCTTTGAAATTTGTCCTTTAAAAAATCTTTCTCTGAAAATCTTTCGCTAACTTGACGGACATGACGTCAGGCCATCAGTTTCGCAAATTTATAACTTTCTATCATTTCGTATACTTGGGTAATTATTGCTTTTAGATTTTGAAAAGGTGAAAGTAAAAGTATCATAAAATAGTCGAGGAGCTCGTTGTTCATTAAAGGAATTGTGTTACTATTACTTTTTATTTAGAAACATCCATTGTATGTACTAACTTACTCTACAGTGATGAGTAATAAAAAAGAACAACATTCTTTATTCTCAGCTTCCAATACTTATTTAGTGGCATATAATGTATTTCAGTTTACTGGGTAAGTGGCATGATTAGGTTTATTTTTTTAAAATTAAATTGCGATATAGGTCTATATCAATAAAATTTCTGCCTTTCAGAATGAAGAATAGAATAATACATTATTTTTAACAATAGCATTAAAAAGTCAAAATAAGCTGCCTTGGAAATCCAAATATAATCACCAATGTTTTTTGAAAGGTTTTATGGTATTTCTTTTGTTCAGAGTAAGAAAGGAATATTATTTATAAAAGCTACAAACATAAACATAAATTCATTAAAGAATTATAATGAAAGTGCACTGGACCACTTTTGTATGAAAAAAAATAGAAAAAAAATAAATACTGTAAATAAAAAAAAAAAAATAAACTTTTACCATTTTTTCTGATCCTGGCCCCAGTTAAAAATCAGGGAAAACTGGGGTTTGGCAAATTATCCTTAATGATGGATTAAATTAAATAAAAAATAAGAATTAAGATTTTTTTTTTTTTTTTTCAAAATTTTCTTTTTCTTTTCTGTTTCTTTTGATTGCTCCTTTTCTGCTAGTAAATGTTCAACTTTGTGTTTTGATTTTAGATACCCCATAAAGATTTGATTGAAATTTTTTTACTTGTGGCGCCTGGAGATCCTCTTCTAATATCCTGACTGCACATATTGCATTTAGCTATTTTGAGCCTGTCCTGAAGCATTGTAAAGTACTCCCATACTGCTGAAGGTGATCTTTTAGCCATAGTGACTGAAAGTATAATCAAAATAATAATTTTGAAATAATATATATAAATACAGATTATATTGATAATTTTATATCTTACATTTTTTTCAAATTTTACCTTAGGGTTATACCTAGGTAAACCTGTTGAATCACTATTGTGAATCAGAAAAAAAAAAATTCTAAAATATTTGTAATTTTTTAAAACTTTTATTATACAAAATCTGTAATTTTTGAAAAAATTTATATATACCCGCCAATTTGTCTTAGTTAAGTTATACTATGCGATACCTAAACCATCCATTTAACCCTCTCTTAAATGTTGCAAGAGAACCACAATCAACAATCTCCTGTGGCAAGTCATTCCAAAAATTAACAACCCAATTTCTGAAAGTATTTTCTTAGATTGAGATGGCATGACTTTTTAATTTTCTTATCATGCCCTCTAGTTTCTCTTTCATGGTCCACTATAAAGTATTTTTCTATCTCTAGATTACTACTGTGAGATGCAAATATTTTGTAAACTTGTATCTTATTCCCTCTTAGAAATCTTTCAACTGAGAACATTCCCACTTCCTTAAAAATCACCTCATAGCTCTTAATCTCGAAGCCTGAAATCATCCTTGTTGTCTGATGTTGTACTCTCTCCAGCATATCTATGTCTTTTCGTAAATGAGGAACCCAAACTTATGCACAATACTCTAATGCTGTCCTAACATAGCTTGCTTATAACCTCTTTGCTCTTGTAAACTACATTGCAATTTATTATACCTAGCATCTTATTTGCTCTATTCCTTGCTTTCAAACACTGATAATCCACTGCAAATAATTGCACCTAAATCGTTTTCTTGGACTATAGTCTCAAGCCAATACCCATTCTTATCATAATTAAATCCTTCATTCGAGTAACCTTCATGAAAAACTTTACATTTTTTACTCTTGTCACTACTTTACATTTGTCACTTATCTGCCCATTCAAGAAGTCTGTCTAGATTACCTTAGATTACTTTGAAGCTTTATACATCCATCATTATTCCTTACTGAGGTGACCACTTTGGTATCTTCTGCAAACTTAGAAACCTTACATTTAAGGCCTTTGTCTAAATCATTTATATATATTAAGGAACAATATTGGTCCCAACCCAGAACCTTGTGGGACCCCACTCCTCACTGTTTCCTATAATGACTTATTTCCATTCAATAGCACACACTGCCTTATGTTCTACAATCACTCTTTAATCCAATTGCACACCAATCCACCTATACCACATTGTGACAACTTTTGCTTCAATTTTGCTTTTGCTTTTGCTGTCTATGCATTCAAAAAAAATTCCATAAATTTTCAATGGTTAGTCTGACATGATCTACCCTTTCCAAAACCATACTGGGAGATATACAGTATATTATCATCATCCAAATGTTTCTCTATATGACTTTTCATTACCCTCTCCCAACTTTTACAACCAGAGATGTTAAGCTAACTGGCCTATAATTTCCGAGATTTTCCTTACTACCTTTCTTATAAATGGGCACAACATATGCTGTTTTCCAGTCTTCAGGTACATCTCCAAAAGCAATAGAATGTTAAAAATTCAAATATAATGCCTTTGCAATATTGCTACTCCCTTCCTTTAGAATTCTACCATATATATCATTGGGACCTACTGCCTTATTTGGGTCAATATGTTCTAGTAAAGATTTATTTCATTTAAATCAATTTTCAATGCTGTACACCTATTTATTACATGTATACCAGAGCTATTAGTCTCTAAACTGTTATCCAATCTTTCCTTAGTAAACACTGACCCAAATTAAGCATTGAAAATATTAACCAATTCTTGATCAAAACTTACTAAATTCTCATCAATTTTAATTGGGTTAATTTTCTTATCCTTACTTTTAAATTTATAGAGCTAAAAAACTTTTTCAGGTCTTTATTACTATTCCTTACCAAATTAATGTCATTCTCTTTGCTTTTCTTATTGACTGGCTAAGTTCATTCCTAATTCTCTTATAATGTTCTAAATCTTCTTAAATATTTCTTTGAATATTTTAAAACATCTAGACTTTTCATTGATTTTCTTGTTTATCTTTCTATTCCACCAACTAGGTTTTCTCTTTGCCACCCTAATAGGTTTATCTTTAAAACATACAGACTGAATATTAGTCAATATTTGGTTGAAGTATTCCCACATGATGAAACAAATTTGACCATTCAATGGATATGACTCTTCAATTTGTTACTGAAAAAAATATCATTAGACAGATCTGCCTAGGGTTATATGTAAGGTTAACTGTTAAAGCACAATAATGAAAAAAAAATTGAGGTAAGAACCTTTTTATTATTTAATATAAATATTTAATAATTCAATAAAATAAATTTCCCCCCAATATATATATATATATATATATATATATATATATATATATATATATATATATATATATATATATATATATATATATATATATATATATATATATATATATATATATATATATATATATATATATATATATATATATATATATATATAGGTCTTCAGAAGAGGTGCCTTCACGCGGCAAGACCGACAACAGTATCCAGCTGGACTTCAGATACAGAAGCCCCGCAAGATGCTGCTGCAAAGCCTTTTCACCCCCCCCACCCCGAGCAAGCTTGGGGTTACAAGCAAAGGAAGTTCTCCTCGCCGCAGTCCGGAGAAATCCGAGATCTTTCAAATCTATCTCTCAACACTCTCCTACTATACTTTCTCCTTTTTTCCATTTCAGGAGGAGATTAGGCTGGCGTATCTCCTCCTCCTCCTACTTAAAGCCGGCGACATAGAGGAAAATCCAGGGCCTGTAATCTGGCAATGCCCGATCTGCAACAAAATAGTCAGAAGGGACTCCATAAAATGCAAAAACTGTCACAAGTGGATCCACAGACAATGCTCCCCATTTCAAAGACTCCCACCTACAAACCATAATTGGAATTGTCAAATTTGCACCCCCCCTACCACTTTAAACCCTATCAATCGTAATTCCCACATCAATACACTAAATATCCTACAAATCAACATAAACGGCCTCCACAACAAACACAAAGAACTAGAAACATTCCTACACAAACACAACATCCACATTGCACTTATACAAGAAGCCCACCTTCCAACAAACCAACCCCCCCCTACTTTCTACAAATACGACTCCATCTACTCCCAACACAAACCCAACCATCACAAACTCTTAACTCTCATCCACAACTCTATAAATTACTCCAACACATCCTCTCAACATGCAATCACGCAATCTGACAACATATCTAAAATCCAAACCTTCTCAATAGAATTAAATAAAACTACACACAATTTAGTAAACCTGTACATCCCACACTATACATCCACACACTGTCCATCAAACTACTTACCCAAACTTACTACAATAACAAACCTCCCTAATCTCCTATTATGCGGAGACTTCAATGCTCACCACCCGACCTGGTACAAAAACCAAGCCTCCGACCAAAGAGGAACACACATCATCGAACACTTGGAACATCTCAACATACTTAACAACAAAAACCTCCATACCAGAATCCCCCCGCAATCCAACCAATCCCCCACATCACCAGACATCACCTTTTGCTCCTCAAACATTCACCCTCTCCTACACTGGACCACCGAAACCGATCTAAACTCCGACCACATACCAATAATTATAAAATACCACATCAAAAACAAACCCACTCACAAATCTAAAACCACATTTACCAACTACAAAAAAGCAGACTGGACCGGTTTCTCCAATTATATAGACGAAAACCTCACAACAAACGAAATTACAAACATATCCTCCCTCATATCAGCTATTCAACATCTCACCCACACAATCCAGAAAGCAGCCAACATCTACATCCCTAAAGGCCACATTAAAAAATACGAACCTAGCCTCTCCCCCGAAATCACTTCTCTCATAAAACAAAGGAACGCACTAAAACGCCAAAACAACCCCACTCAACTCACCAAAACTCAATTAGAAACCCTTAACAATCAAATATCGACCCTAATAAAAACTCACACAACCAACAACTACCAAAACTTCCTCATCAAAAACTTGGACAACACTAACAGCAAAAGAGTCTGGAAAACAATCCACACAATCCACAACGCAAAAAACAACACACTCCACACTCATGAAACTCCAACCAATCCCATTACACAAACCCCATTAACTCCCAAACAACACATCAACCTACTGGCCACACACTTTGCTAAGCAAAGTAGCTTACCTACCCACCCACAAAACAGGAAAATAATAAGAAAACTGAAAAAGCTACGCAACAACCAAAACAACTTAAACGTCATCACACCCACAAACACTCAAAACACCATTAAAACTATCAAAAACTCTCCAGCAACAGGACCAGACAACATATCAAATATTCACCTAAAACACCTATCCAACCACACAATCACATACTTAACCTCCATCTTCAACAAATCAATCCAACTCAACTATATCCCCCCCCAATGGAAAAAAGCATTAATCATCCCTAAACTAAAACCTGGCAAAGACCCTTCAAACCCCTCCTCCTACCGCCCAATCTCCCTTTTATCCACCATCTCAAAACTTCTTGAAAAACTAATCCTAAATTCTATCCTCCAATTCATCCCACAACAAAACTTCCAACACGGGTTCAAACCCAACCACTCCACCACTACTGCTCTTACCAACGTCATACAACCTATAATAAACGGCCTAAACCACAAACCTTATCACAAAACTATACTAATAGCAATTGACATAAACAAAGCCTTCGATACTGTACCGAAACATAATCTTATCAATAAAATCCTCCAATCCAACATCCCAACAAACACTAAGAAATGGCTAACCAACTTCCTATCAGGAAGAACCGCCCAAATACAACAAAACGGCCATAAATCACGTACCATCAACTTAAGAAACGGAGTTCCGCAAGGAGCCATACTCTCCCCCACTCTATTCAACCTGTACACAGCAGACCTCCCTCAACCACAAACAACTTTCACCCGCATAATATCATACGCCGACGACTTAACTATTACCACCACTCACAAAAACCTCATCACCGCAACATCTCTCACACAAGACTACATAACACAACTCCAAACTTGGCTAGTAGAAAACAGGATGACGGCATCCCCAAACAAATCCTCCATAACCCTTATAACAACAGACAAACACATATCCAACACCCACCCACAAGTCCTACTAAACAACACCCCCATACCCCTCAACAAAACCCCAAAAATTCTCGGCCTAACATTTGACACTCACCTCAATTTCTCCAAGCACATTCAAAATACCACATCAGCCGCAAACAGAAAACTCAACATCCTCAAAACAGTGGCCAATACAGACATAAACAACAACATACAAACCTCAATAGCTATCTACAAGCAATTTATACGCCCCACCATTAACTACGCCTCCCCTGTCTGGCACCCTCTGCTCTCCGACAAAAACTTAACGACACTCCAAAAAACGCAAAATAAAGCCCTCCGCACCATCACCGGCTGCACACGCACAACCCCTCAACAACACCTACATAACGAAACCAAGATACTACCTATAAGGAATCACCTCGAAATGATAGGCACCCAATTTTACGCAAAAACACGTCTACCCACTCACCCATGTCACAATACTCTCCTACAACCTACCCACAGAGACTAACACAGCCTCCATCGTCCACCGGCGCCTTTTACAAACAGATCCTAAATCACATCCCCCTCCTCCCCCCAATACCACAACAACCAAACATATACACACTCAACTAACACATTCATATATGATCAACAGACCTCCAAACAGCATCCTTAAAAAAGCCCCTCCCGAAATAAACACCGACTCCAACAACCTCCCAAGACACTTACAAATCTCACTAGCAAGATTGAGATGCGGGCACCACCCAAACTTACAACATTACAAACACAATTTCAATCTTAAACCAGGCAACATCTTCCACTTGTACCAGATGCAAAAGGGCCCCGGAGACCGTAAAACACTTTCTTTTAGACTGTCCCTCCTACTGTCGCCCCAAAATCTTCTGGGGCATCACTTCTTTGGAAGATCTCTGGACGAGACCGACTGCGGCGGGAGGCTTCATTAGCGAAGTGTGGCCGCCTCAACAGGGGGTGAGAAGGTAAAAAAAAAGAAGGAAGGTATATATATAATATATATATATATATATATATATATATATATATATATATATATATATATATATATATATATATATATATATATATATATATATATATATATATATATATATATATATATATATTGCAGATGGTTTGTTCTTCTGGTAAAGACTTTCAATCACATTTCGTACAATGGATATGAAGTTGAAGGATTATGGAAAGAAACTGGTGTATGTTTGAAGATTTTCCAGACTCTTGCAATTTTAGAGATCTTTCATAGTTTGTTTGGAATAGTGAAGAGCAGCGTTGTTACAACTACTGTCCAATTGTTTTCAAGAGTCTTTGTTGTTTGGGGAATTTTGAACATTGCTCAATCCTCTCAGATGTCCATAGGTAATGTTTTATATTAAATTAGGCTAGTACATTTATGTATTTTATCACATCATACTGTAATGTAAGAGATCAAACATTGTCTCTGAAATTGTACATACCTTTGTTTCTTATTTTTTTATTTACCTCCTTTCCTTCCAAATTTTGATTATTTTTATTTAAATTTGAATTATTTTTTTTTTTTTAACTACAAACTTTGTTACAAAGTGCTTGAGAGAGGATATCTTGACATTTTTTCCAATTTGGTCTTGTGTAACACATTTCTAATTTTTTATACGTTTTTTTTTTTTTTTTTTTTCATCAACTGAAGTCTCATTGAAACATGCAAATAAAAACACAATTTTTCATGTTATTTTTCAGGTTCTGCCCAAAATATCATTTTAAGTATAGCTCCCTCTATCACATAGCTTTATATATATAAATCACAGAACTCCAAAAGGTCTTCATTTTTAGTTTTAATTGCGTGCTTTAGAATCTCCTTCAAAAATCAAAATTTAAAAACTGTCTTGCTTTTCTTGATGTCATTGAAAAATATGTCATGTATATCCCAGTCATGTTAAATATGTAGATTTGTTTATAGGTCCAACAGAAGGGTTCAGATTATTATATTCTAGTATAGTTTTATATATTTTGAAAACATAGCAGTTGTATAAGAAGGAAAACATTTATTTCAGGGTTGGGATCTGAAAAACAAATACTGAAGAGGAAAAAAAATTTTAATTTCATATTAAAGAATGAAAAAAGGATAATTTAGATTAAATTATATTTACAGGAAGCACAGTGGAGAAAATATAGGTGTTTTAGTGGGTTCATTATCATATTACAGTTTCATTTCAGTATAATTATCTAAATAATTTATTTTAAATCTTTGGGACCATCTCAACAGTTAACAGTATTAGACAACAAATAGAGATATTTTGATTTTTATTCCCTTACTTAAACTACTGTTGCCAATTCCATTGGTACGTTTCATGACTCTTGATTCAAAGATTATGAACATCTTTATTAAGTATCATTTTAAACTCAATTATCTATTGGTTATCTAAATTATTTATACCTTTATTATAGTTCAGGCAATTAAAAGCTATCAATATGATCTGTCATATTAAAGTTCCTGATTTTGCTATCCCCCATTTCATTCAACCTCCTTTTAATATACAAAATTCTCTTGGATTTCTGAGAAAATTAACTTTCCAATTTTTTTTTATTTTTTATTTAGAGGATTACATATATATATATATATATATATATATATATATATATATATATATATATATATATATATATATATATATATATATATATATATATATATATATATATATATATATATATATATATATATATATATATATATATCATGCTTCTAACATTTTTCTCAATAGCTCTTCCTGTACCACACTTCTTTGTTCAGTACCTATTTAAGTTTCGCACCTTCAGACACAAAAAAAACTATTTATTGACCAGTGTTCTTTTTATCGATCACTTTGAATCATAATTTTTTAAAATTGCATAAGCAAATTAATGTTACCCTTGTTTGAAAAACTGATTTTATCCTAGGCATTGCAATATGCCCTTATATCTTGTTGACTCATATGTACTTTCTCAAATTGTAGACTCTAGAATTGTTGTTTCTTTGTTGGTCATTAACACAATAGGCCTACATCTATGTTATTTAAATTGCATTTTAATAATGACAACTTAATTAACTGGATAATGATAATAGCACATACAAACTTTAGAACTTCAATTTTTAGTTTAAAGAAGTCTTTCTAATCCTAATCTGATTTTGATTCATCAAAATTTACACTTCTGAGCTCTGATTCTGATTCCACAACCTTGGTTTTTAGTAACATTTGTAATTTTTATTTTTTTATTTTTTTTTATGTATTTATTTATTTGTTTGTTTTGCTGTAGTATTGTACTATATAGTATTTAATAATTGTACAGTTAAAAACAAATGATATTTCATCTTTGGAGCCAATTTATCTATGACCCTCATATAGAAAATTATTTGTTACACACTTTAAAGCAAATTACTTAATTATTCTTGAATTTCAATGCAAACTTAACCCATATTTTTCCCCTTTTTAGGTCTTCCTTTAATTTTAATCGCTTGGACAATTACAGAGGTTGTGAGGTACTCGTTTTATTTCTTAAATATTTTGAAAGTTGTTCCATGGATCCTCATTTATTTCAGGTAAGTTAAAAAAAAATTCTTAAGAAGGTAAATCTTTTTGTTTCTGTAGTAAAAATGAATAATTCTGCAGAGTACAGGGTGCTGAGAAAAGTAATGTTACAGTCAGTACAAGATCACTAAACTTTTCTCAATTGTTTTCAATCCTAATAAATATGGAAAATATATTTTTGTTTTAAAAGATATAAATTAATTATGATTCTTTTCATACACGAATAAAAAATTTAAAAATATTAAAAAGTAAATATCTTAATATCAAATTTATAAAGTATAATATAAATATATACTACATTAAGCCATGTGGTGAAAGCCCCATTATTGTATACTTTATGGGGATCCTAATAAATACTTCCTAGAGTGTTTTTCTTCTTGAATAGGGCAATGCCCGTGAGGTATAACTTTTTGATTATAATGGCACTGGATAAAGATTACAATAAGAACTCCAAACATCAAGTTACATTTTATAATTTATTTTATATTTCAGGGTCATCTAAACGTTTATCATACTTTTTTAATTTTTTTTCAGATATACATTTTTTATTGTTCTGTATCCTTTGGGTGTTCTTGGGGAGCAGCTCTTAATTTATGCAGCCCTTCCTATTATTTCAAAAAATAAGCTTTTCACAGTGAGGTTGCCAAATGCTGCTAATTTTACTTTTGACTTCCAGTATTTTTGTATCATATTAATGCTACTTTACATCCCACGTAAGTTATTATTATTATTATTATTATTATTAGTAGTAGTAGTAGTAGTAGTAGTTTGTTATTGTTTTCAATCTATGAAGGAACTATAAAGGACCTAATTATATATATTTCTGAGTAAGAATAAAAACTTGCCTAAGAATAATTATATCCAATGTGGTTAAAATACTAAATAATATTAATTGAGTTTTGGTTTAAAAAAATTTATGTTGGTAATCATAATTATTATGAAACTCGTTGGATTATAGATATGTTAATTTTTGTGTCAAATGTTTTTTTACTAAAAGATTAAAGTTTGTTTAAAAATACTATTCAGATGTAAAGAGAAAATACTCTTTGCCATTAGGAAATATATTACTGAGAGAATGCCAACACATGGAAAGTAAACTATGTTGTTTACTGAAAATTTTATATTATGTATTACACATCCAATAATTTACAAAACAATGAATAGAAACTAATGACTTGTTGCTGTAATAGAGTCGGAGTATTGGAAAATGATGTACTTAAATAAATAAAAGCTGAGTAATATATTTGAATTGATGTAAAAAAAAATTTTTTTTAACAATTTGAATAACCTGGATTGGAAGAAGTGATAAAAGGTGGATACAGTGTAGAAAATGGTAACCATATAAACAATAAGGCAATTTCTTAATATATGTACTATTGCTGGGCTATTAAATTTTAAGTTTAACGAGAGCAGTCTCATATTATATGTTAGAAAAAAGAAGTAAATGTTGATTTAGATTGATCAGATTGTGAAGTAATCGTTTGATTAGCAAATATAAAGGTTAAAACTTGATATTTTTAATCTTTGCTGCTTTTGTTAGTATAATGTGAAAGATCCACTTAACTCAAGTTCAACATGTATGCTTATCATCTCTGTTGAATGATTATGGTTCATTATTTTGGGCAGAAATATTCACGATCGTAGTATCGAACTAATTATAATTGGCAATAGAGCTGACAGCACACACACAAGCAAATAAGAAAGAAATAAAAATTAATTGGGAGTGGATGTAGTAGTATGGGATAATCATAAACAAGCCCAACATTTTTTTTAAAAATTCTAAATAAAAAATTTTTTTTTTGAGGTAATTGCGAAATTATTTATAAAATTAAAATATGACAGAACCTTGATCACTGCTCAGGACTGGTCTAAGAACAGACTGGCTCAAGAAGCATATAGTAGTCGATAACTGTTAAAAAGTGCAAGATGTATGTTATATATATATAGATTATTTAAACCTACATTCACAGGATTAACTACTAAATCCAGTTCTTTTATTCCATATGTTTATGAAGTCAATTTAATTAAAACACTTTTCGATAGAACATTCAAGATCTTATCAACATACATTAATCTCTCAAATGAATTGGACTTCCTAAAAACACTATTTCTAAAGAATGGATTCCCAGGATTCGTATTTGATAAAGTATTTAGGAATCAACTTAATTTAAAAATTCTTCAGAAATCCTCTACTATATTAACAATACCAAAAGATACCCTATATTATGAAATTACCATTATGGGGAGAATGAGCTGTGAAATTGAAGACAGAGTTAAATGCATCTTAAAAACAAATTACCCTCAGTTCAAATTCAGATTGTTCTCGAATGAAAATAAAATTGGAAGGTTCTTCAAAGTTAAAGAAAAACTTCTCTTACCTTTATGCTTATCAGTGATATGCATATACCACGATGCCACATAAAGGAAAGTCTATACGAAGTCTTTCTGTTTGTATTGCTGAGCATGAAGGTATCACTTATAGAATTTTGGAACATTTGCATCATTCCCTATATTCGGCCATAAACTCTTTCTTTTCAAAAGGATCATCCTATACAGGATTCAGATATCATAATTTTAGACTGTGAACCTGACCTCCATTCTTTAGAATCCTCTTATATTTAGCACCATGCTCCAAATTTGAATTAAAACTTGCATTCAGAAAATATTTTGATATTAAAGTAGAATTTTGTAATTTGGTCATATTTTTTACTATTTATTTATATATATGTATATTGTATATATATATAAATATTCATTAATTTATTTCTTGATATAACTTTTACGTAATATTTTTTTAAACATTTTATATATGTCGTAATTTTATTTTATATTCTTCACTATGCTTATTGGTTTGATAATTAATGGGTAGAAGTATAGAATGTCCCAAAACTTGTCAGCAATAAATTATGTTTAGATTTGTTTTGGTTATTTCAGCATATATATATATATATATATATATATATATATATATATATATATATATATATATATATATATATATATATATATATATATATATATATATATATATATATATATATATATATATATATATATATATATATATATATATATATATATATATATATATATAATTTTTTTCCATTTCAGTTTTCCCCCAACTGTATTTACATATGTTTTCTCAAAGAAGGAAAGTCTTGGGGGTTTCTGAACATGCCAAAAAGAATTAAGAGGTTTAAAAATTCTCCAATTAGCGAAGAAATCCTTGTACTGTGAAATGAGGCCAAAACCCATCTCACCATTAATCTCTATACCTCTAAATACTCTAATTTTAAATTTTGTACTTATTTAACACATAGTTACAGTTTCTGTAATTCGTTTATTATTATTATTATTATTATTATTATTATTATTATTACTATTGTTGTTATTGTTATTGTTATTATTATTATTTATTATTTATTATTGAATAGTTTGGTTGAATTATTTTAAATTTTTTTATTGAATAGGGTAGCCTTTTTTGGTATCAGACAATAAGATAGCCGAATACTAAACTTTATACTCTCATTCCATTATTATTACTATTTTGTTATTGTGTGCTAGATCGTGCTGTTTTAACGACTTGCAAGTTATATTGAGATTAGAATATTTTCTGATTTTTCTTTTTTTTGTGTAATGGGGTGGTATGAATTTCTCTTGTGGAAAATGTTATTCCCTTTTGGCATGTTTTTTTTTGAGTAATCAATGAAAACGATTCTGGATAACATTGTCGCTGAAGGTTGTTTGGTGAAACGCTTTCTGAATAATACTAACGCTGGAGGTTAGTGTGTCGAGAATTTTTTGAGTAAAAATAGATTTTGTTTGTTTCATGGGAAAGCAATAAATTCAAATCGTTCTGTTTTTGTCGTTCTTGTTTATTTCAAATTGTTCTTGGGACGGTTTTGAACACTAGGACCTTTCCTATTTTACTCTTGCGAAAATGAGATTTTTTGAGAACATCAATTTATAGGTAATATGATGTGTAAAACATAGTTTCTCAATAAGAAATGTTTGTTCTGTTATAGTATTTTTACTCGTTCTGTTATATTATTTTAACTCTCAAGTTGCTGAGAATAAAATTATCTAATTTCTTAAGTTTGCAACTCTTTTGTTGGTAGTTTGCCATTTGTTAGATTATAGCCTTTAAGTATTTTTTGTTTGTTGAATTTCCTTGTAACTGATTCAACGCTTAGTTTGATTTTATAAGTAGTTGTGTTCAAATGTTTACTTCTATTAATTGACAATAATTCTTTATACCGATATGGTGGTAGTATCATACAAAATTCAAGATTTCTCACAACTGTAAATTGTTTTGTCAGGTTCAATTTTTAATTTGAATTTACAAATTTAAATTTTGTTTTTACTTAATATTATTTGAAAGTAAAGTTTGTAATTGTTAATCATGAAATAAATTTTTGCTTTATCTTCTAATTTCTAATCCATTTTTATAGATTGTTCTATAAAAGTATTTACGATAAGTATTAAAAGCTTGTGGTAGTAATTACTAAACAAGAGCAAGTCATGTTAAGTTATTCCCCAAATACATTTAATGAGTGGTACATAATTCACCTTAGTAATGAAAGATAGAATTAAAACTATAATTCCGATTTATGCGAGGTATTTTCATAGTCAAAATATCTTTAAAAAAATAGATTAATTTGTATTGTATGTTTAAGATTTCCTTTGTGTATGCTTAGAGTTAGTTCAAATTTCTTGCCTTTAATATTTATTACTTAGCTTGTAATAAATTATTCTCTTACTGACATTAAAAATATTTTGAATGTTCAAAAAATTGTTCAAAGAACCAATTTGGCTTATTGAAATTGAGTTTGCCTTTGAGGGTAAGAATTTGTAATGGCTCTGTACAGTTTGTGTGAAATGTTAAACATAAAAGAAATGAGTGTAACAGAAGCATTATTTCTGCACCCTATTAAAGGCTTTAAATAAATATTCGCATTTTCTTTCATGTTTCCATTTTTTTCAGTTTTTTTTCTCTCTTTTTTTCTCTTTTTTTTTTCTCTCTCTCTCTCTCTCTCCCTCCCTCTCTCTGAGAATCTTTGTAAAATACGTTCATAGATATTGACACCTCTTAGATGTCGCTGTCCATATGTCTGCCTTATTATTATTGTTTAGCAATGTTTGCATTGATAATTATTTTTATCATTAATTCTGAATGTTTTTAAAATTGTTTTTTTTTTTCCAAATGTTTCGGGAATTTTGTTGCTTTTTTTTTATTTTAATAATAAAATTATTTTCCTATAGTGTTTATTTACCAACTGGAAATGGTTTATTGCGTAAACATTTGTGCTCAGGCGCAGTGAAATTTTAATGAAGCTGAGATACGTCCAATTTGTACCGAAATAATGTTGGTTTAAATTTTTATAATTTTTTTAAAAGAAAGATTTTCTTATTTAATTTTATGCCAGTCCTTAGATAGGGTCCTTCCTGCGGGTGGCGATGGCGTCTTGAATTTTGAAGTATTTGTAACAGTAACGAACATTTGTAGATTAGAAACTGCAAATAAGATTGTAAGGACACAATAGTAGCATAGTTACTGGTCATATATGAAGGATCATTTATCGTTCCAATTCTCAAATATTATTGTCCCCTTGCTACTAATACACCACTTTTTTTTTTCTTTTTCTTTTTCTTTCTTTCTTTCTTTCTTTTTCCACTCCTGGAATGTATTGTCTAGCATGAATGGCACGAGCACGACGATGACAAACACGATCGGACCTTGAATTTTGAGGGAAGATTTAGTACTATTGGTGAAGAAATGAACTTTCACATCCCATCAAAGATTATTCCTCATCTTATCGGCAGAAACTGAAACATCTTCAGGGTTAAAGCAGTCACATCAGGATTAGTTTGCGTAGAAGAGACGCTAATTATATATATATATATATATATATATATATATATATATATATATATATATATATATATATATATATATATATATATATATATATATATATATATATATATATATATATATATATATCAGAAAATATTTGAATTTTAAATTGTGTAGAGAAAAAAAAATTTTCGGGGGAGACCCCTAGCCTCTTCCCTATTTACGCCAATAACTTCTAGTTAATGAAACCTTTATCCAAATCTTTTATAGTGTGTTCATGGGTTGGCACCCATGACTCTTATTATTCTGTATATATATAATATATATATATATATATATATATATATAATATATATATATATATATATATATATATATATATATATATATATATATATATATATATATATATCAGAGGTGGGCATAAGCGCAAATGAAGAGCGCAATTTGCGCTTTAAATTAAAAATTTGCGCTTTTGCGTTTTGCGCTAAATTTCGAAAATGTGCGCTTTTGCATTTTGCGCTTAACAACTTTTTTAAGAGCGCAAAAGCGCAAATTTGCGCTTTAAAAAATATTTTGCGCTTTTGCGGAAGTTTTTTGAAATTAGCGCTTACCAATTTGCGCTTCATCATTTTTCTTAATAAAAAACAATTTTGGGCTTATATTTTCAGTTTCTTATTTAATCAGCCAAATTTTATTACTCTTTCTGCTAATTAAAAGTTAATACTTAAACTAGGAATGCCGATATATTAAAAAAAATATCGATATTTAAAAAAATATCAAATTGTCCTCGATAATAAAAGATATTGTTTACTATATATATATATATATATATATATATATATATATATATATATATATATATATATATATATATATATATATATATATATATATATATATATATATATATATATATATATATATATATATATATATATACGGTATCCGCCGTGGGCCTGTGTAACCCAAGGATCTTCCTCGAAAGATCCCACTGACAGGACGAAAGTCCTTCCTGGGGGAAGACGATTATTTTGTATTTATTTTATATATATATATATATATATATATATATATATATATATATATATATATATATATATATATATATATATATATATATATATATATATATATATATATATATATATATATATGGTTTATTGAATATTTTGTTTATTGGTTTATTTGTATGGAACAAAAGCCTTGTCTTCCAATATTTAATAAAACTGACAAGGAGGTAATTTGCCGAGTACATCGAAATAATGACGCCTATTGCTGTTAGGCTGGATATGTTGCAGGATGAGAAGAATGCGTACGCGGGGTTCTATTGCCTAACCTCTTCCTCCTCAAGGACAATCTCGTGGAATTGCAACGAGAGGTGAAAAAACTTAACTATGCCAAAAAGCTTAGTCAACTACTTACTAAAGCAGCCAAAGCCAAACAAAGGGAAAGAAAAGGGATTTGAACCGAGGTTCAGCAGGATTTTTGATGATTGTGATTTACTTATGGCAACAGCTCTGCACCCTCACTTCAAACTCGGAGTGGCACATAGGTTAAATGAGGGGAAGTATCCAGCTGTCAAGACGAGGATATTTGAGGAAATAAAGTGTAATATTGCATCGAATTTTACTCCTCCACATCAAGGCACTGAAGGTGATGGGAATGAATCTGAAATGGACCCATTTAAGGTGAGCTATTTTTATAATTTAGAACAAACTTTAAGCATCTCTTGTCCTATATATATATATATATATATATATATATATATATATATATATATATATATATATATATATATATATATATATATATATATATATATATATATATATATATATATATATATATATATATATATATATATATATATATATATATATCACTGAGAGATAGAATGAGGAGTGAACTGGTGAGAGAGAGAACTTGGGGTGGAATCAATTTTTGAATGCATAGAAAGAAACCAACTGAGATGGTTTGGTCACGTGAAGAGAATGGGGGAGAGAGACTGAGAGAGATGCTGGAATGGAGACCAGAAGGAAGGAGACCGGAGGGAAGACCAAGGAAGAGATGGATGGAGGCGATAGAAGAAGCCATACAACGAAGGAACAAGACACTGGAAGAGGTGGAAGACAACCGAATGTTTGAGGACAGAAATGCGTGGAGAAGATTTTGGAGGAGTAGCACCCGACAGGCGCCAGCCTACCGGTTTGGACGGTGATGATGATGATGATGATGATATATATATATATATATATATATATATATATATATATATATATATATATATATATATATATATATATATATATATATATATATATATATATATATATATATATATATATATATATATATATATATATATATATATATATATATATTCATAATACACTGACATAATGTTCAAATGAAACTTAAAAAGATTTGAGTTCTTGATACCATTTCTAAATTTTTCAGAAACTGAAGGCCCCATATATCCAGCAGACACCTCTGGAGGAGAAGTTGCGGCAAACCTTGGATAGCTGGGATGCAGTAAATGTTCACCACAATACCCCTCTCACTAGGAACCTTTTTCCATGTGAATACCAAGAGGTCTGGGTGGACTTGTTTATGAAGTATAATACCCCATTATTACCCAGCTCAGCGGCCGTGGAGAGGTTGTTTAGTCAAGGCTCTGACATTCTAAGACCAAAGAGGGCAGCCATTGCATCCAGCAATTTTGAAAAATTTATTTTCATGAAAGGGAATATGACCCTTTTCAGAATGCAAGAGGAGAGCTACGAGGAGGAAGAGATCATAGATGGCTGAATAAATAATAATAAATTCTTTCTCATTTTTTGTTATATATTTGCATTTATCAAATAAAATTTAAAAATAATTCATCTTTGCATTTTTTTTTTTGCTCCAAAATCTGCGCTTTAAAATTTTTTTTTTATTTGCGGACATGTGCGCTTTTGCATTTGCGGACTAAATTTTTGAAAAAAATGTGCGCTTTTGCATTTGCGGACAAAGTTTTTAAAATTTGCGCTTTTGAGTTTGCGCTCTAAATTTTAAAATTTGCGCGCCCACCTCTATATATATATATATATATATATATATATATATATATATATATATATATATATATATATATATATATATATATATATATATATATATATATATATATATATATATATATATATATATATATATATATATATATATATATATATATATATAATATATATAAGGATAAAAAAAAAACTGTTAAAAAACTATATGCTTTAATAGTAAGCTTCAAGTCTATAAAATTTCTATTTAAAGATTGGTATTTATTGCTTCTATTGCGCTTTACTATTTATTATAAATATAAAATAATATTTTTATTCTTTTAAAGAAAAATTATAATACGAATTTTATTTTTGTTGTAACATATAAAACAAATATATTAAAATCAATTACAAAAAAGTAATAAATATAAAATTTAAGTAATTCCATTATTGCAAATATAACCTACATACTATTATTTTTATATATTAAAATAGTTTATTGCTAATATTACCTAATATTTCAAATATCTAAACTAAAATAGAATAATTATAATAAGAAGAATAAGAATGATAATAATAATAGTGTTAATAATAGTATTAATAATAATGGAACAAAATTTTTAAAGTTAATTCCATGAAATTGCTTCACACGAGATACAGCCCAAATCGTCGACAGTTCAAATTGTAAAAACGAGCAAAGTTGTTTGAATCGTCGACAGGCCACTAAAAA
>SEYY01013829.1:137500-140000 GCA_009176605.1 Armadillidium nasatum | reverse complement strand
TCGCCTTCTGAGGAAGTAGAGGGGGTGGGGGAGAAATTCGTACTTCCTTCCTCTGCAAAACTATTCTTAATTCAGTTAATAAGTTAATAGAATCATAAGTTCTTCTTTTTCCTAAATTTATGTGCACTTAAGTGTACGGTAAGTCCGACTGGGGAATTTCAAAAATTAATTAAAATTTTATTTATGTTTATTTAAAATTTAATTCCACTTAATTCCTTACTGACTGCATCTTTCTCGTTCAAACGTATAAAAAGTAATTATAAAAACGCATCTGTTCTATTATAATTTAAATTTCAATTTTGTTGGGCTTATATCCAACCAAACATAATTTCTAAAGTGTTTTTTTCCTTTAAGATTTTTTTTTTTTTTAACTTTCATCTGTTTTTGTTTTTCTTTAATAATAATAATAATAATAATAATAATAATAATAGTAATAATAATAATAACGATAATAATAATAATAATAATAATAATAATAATAATAATAATAATAATAATAATAATAATAAAATAATAATAATATAATAATATAATAATAATAATAATAATAATAATAATAATAATAATAATAATAATAATAATACATTTAATAAAATATTTTCTTACTTATTTTTTTTTTTTTTTTTTTTTTTTTTTTTTTTTTTTTTTTTTTTTTTTTTTTTTTTTTTTTTTTTTTTTTTTTTTTTTTTTTTAGAGTTTTTTATTTTCATTCACAAATCAATTCTTATTTTATTTTGTTTCATTTCGTTTCTTTTTCTTTCGATAAGTCATTTCCTTTCACATGGTTCTATCCTTCCGGGAGAATAGGAGAACCATCGTCACTACGAGACTTTTCCTATTCTCTGATACTTTAGGATTATCCTAGTAAATTGTTTTCTTCCTATTCTCTCTCTTGGGTAACTTGGCAATGTTTTATCTCTTTCTTATTTGCAAAAGAAAATTACTTTACAATCTCTCTCTCTCTCTCTCTCTCTCTCTCTCTCTCTCTCTCTCTCTCTCTCTCTCTCTCTCTCTCCTCTCTCTCTCTCTCTCTCTCTCTCCACTCTCTCTCTCTCTCTCTCTCTCTCTCTCTCTCTCTCTCTCTCTCTCTCTCTCTCTCTCTCTCTCTCTCTCTCTCTCTCTCTCTCTCAATTGAAGAAAATGTGCTACGAACACCGAAAATAAACATTCTGAATTAAACAATTGAGAAACATATGTTTTTATTTCAGTAATTTTTCTTCGATAAATGAAATGAATATCTACCTCAGAATAATATCAGAAATATTTTTTTGGCAAACACTGCCCACCAACGATTCTTTATTATCAAACTTTTCACATTCTGTTTCTTCCTTTATTTATATTAATCCTATGAGTTTATTTCATTTTCATGTTCAGCAACCTAAAAACTATAAATATATCATACTCTTTTCACTCTAACATTCATATATTGAAGCATATATATAATGTTAACTAGCTATTTAAGAAACCTTGTAGCATATATATATATATTATTATTATTATTATAATTATAATATATATATATTATAATATATATATATATATATATATATATATATATTATATATATTATAATATATATATAATATATTATATATATATATATATATATATATATATATATATATATATAATAGATATATATATATATATTATATTATATATATTATATTATATATAATATTATAATATATATAAAATATATATTATATTATATATATATAATATATATTATATATATAATATATATATTTATCTAACACCTTATAGATATAATTTCATTCAAAACACATTGGATAATAAATAACAAGACTCATATATATTTAATCAACGATTTCACAGCTGGCTCTCGGCACCCATGCCGGCTGCTAGACATAATATACTGACATTTTATGCTTGCATGCTAGGATTTGAGTTTATAATTATATTATATATTTTATTATATTATATATTATATATATTATTATATAGTTATAATATATTTATATATATATATTTATATATTTATAATATTATATATTTATTTAAAAATTATAATATATATAATATATATATTATATTATTTATATATATATATATTTTTTTATAATATTATATATTATTATATATTATTTATATTATATATATATATATTCAAGTCTGCTAAAACTTCACTAACTATATGCATAATAAGCGAGTATAAAGTCTGCTTTGGGGATTCGATCCTTGACCACTTAGTCTGTAACAAAGAGTGTTACACTCCACCCCAAGACAGTTCAAAAGGAAATCGCAGAGAGAAAGCTCATAGGCAACTGCTATGCAGACTAACTCAAAGGACCTCCCCTACGCACTCTGACACAGGGAACATCCTTACTATTAGGTTCTTAATTTATTTATGCATACAATATTCACGTTTACTAATTTCTCACAGACTACTATGCATAATTTATACATGACATCTATGTTGGCAGTACTTAACGCCAACTCTTCGTTACGACAGAACAAAGAGGCCGTTCGACCAGAA
>SEYY01013829.1:127500-130000 GCA_009176605.1 Armadillidium nasatum | reverse complement strand
TTTCTTTAGTAGTAACCTATAATAACTTACATTATTTTTAAATGAAGTAAAATATTACATAAGTATTAAACATTGGGGCTCAAAGGAAACCACAGTGTTTTCCCCAGAGAACTGAACAGTCCCAAAATTATTATTATTATTATTATTATTATTATTATTATTATTATTATTATTATTATTATTATTATTATTATTATTATTAAATTTAGTAGTATAGGACCTTCTTCAAAATTAAATGTTCAATATTTGTAAATGTTCAATATTTGAATTAAGCCTGTGAAAAATGTGAAATTATTATTATTAATATTATCATAATTAATATTATAATTATTATTACCATTATTACTATTAACATAATTATTAATATTATTATTATTATTATTATTATTATTATTATTATTATTATTATTATTATTTTTATTATTATTATTATTATTTTTATGATTCTTATTATTATTACAATTACTATTACATTATTATTATTATTAATTACAATTATTATTATTATTATTATTTTAGTAGTATTATTATTATTATTATGAAAAAGTAGAAATTGAGATGATGAATGCAAGTCTTCTTATTATTATAATTATTATTACCATTATTACTTTTAACATAATTATTAATATTATTATTATTATTATTATTTTTATTATTATTATGATTCTTATTATTATTACAATTACTATTACTACTATTATTATTATTATTATTTTTATTTTTATTATAACTATTATTATTATTACAATTATTATTATTATTATTATTATTATTATTATTATTATTATTATTATTATTATTATTATTATTATTATTATTATTATTTTGAAAAAGTAGAAATTGGGATGATGAATTTAAGTCTTCAATCATTAAAATTTATTATGCAAACTCGTGAAAAAGTACATTCAAATTCTGTTCCTTCAGGAATTTGTTAATGGAATCACCGCTTTTTTTATTAAAATTGTAAAATTATTTTTATTATTATTTTTATTATAATAGTAGTAGTAGATCCACGTCCAGTTATTAACGAAGAACCTCTAGATATAGTGATAAGTTAGATTGAATAAACATTATAACCAGACAAAGTCTAAGCAAAGCAGAGGAGCTTATATATTTTTGTAAAAATATGTATATGATTTAAGGAAATGATGCTCAATGAATTATGATCTATACATGTCATATTAAGATGTGAACAAGTTTGAATGGCAGTTGATGAGACGATTCGGTAATTAGTAATAAAGTCAAGAATATAAGGTTGGGATTAATTTAAAAAACTGATAACCTTGAGGTAATACTCCATATCATGTTTAGACTAAGATAATAGATGGAGTTGAAAGAGTGTCGCATCCATCTATCAACTATGCCTAGTAAAATGTTGAAACGATCATGAGAGAATAACTAGAACACTCAAGATTTTAAGACAATAAGTAGGAATGTAGAATGATAACCAAAGGAAGTGGAGCATAGTTTAATGATAGTCAACTGACGCAATTCACTCATAATTATTATTATTATTAATAATTATATGCATTATGATTATGATACTCCATGAGTACACGATATTATAGATCTTGAATATTTAGTAAATATTTAGCGCACCATCTAGCACAGTACTCCCGAAGTCCCTAAGGGCAGAAGACAAAAAAAATCTGTAAAATAGAAAAGTATATCACCAGTTAATATTGAGAGTCAAAGCAATTCTGATGATCAGAGAGAAGGAATTGGGATTCCAAATGATCTACGAAATGAGAGTTGAGAAGAGTTACAAAAATTTTAGATAGAACACAAGTTAGATAGATAAGCTAATTAAGTGATCTGATAGTTTAAGTATAAAGGGTCAAGAACGGCTACTCATTTTACTCTATAGGGACGCGTGCTGAAAATATATAACTGCACACGACTTCCATTCAATATGAAGATGAGATAAAAGTATTTGTATTAATGCATAGAGAGTAGAGTCAAACGAAGACAGGCGACAACTTCAGTGTAAGAGCATACACATCCCTATTACAGTATACAGAGGGGGAATGACCATACATATCAGGTAGGCCACAGGCGCTTTTCAACTGACGTTCTAATAGATTTCCATATTATAATATATATATATATTATATTATTATAATATAATATATGTAATATATATATATTAATAATATATAATATATATATATATATATATATTATATATATAATATATATTTTTTTTTAATTTGAATTTTAAAAAATTAAATTGGTTTTGAACTGTCAATAGATGGCATAAACATCTTGCAAAATATAAATAAATTTGACCAACATTGTACCACTTCATTTGGATTGACCCATATATATATAATATAATATATTAAATGTGAGGGAGCTTGGGATGGAGAAAAGCATATTGATCATTTACAAAGTAGAAGGGATAGCTGCGATTTTTTCGAAAACATAATTGAAAATATAAATGATAGAATGGGATAGATAGTTAAGTACAACGTATATATATACATAAAGTAAGTAATCT
>SEYY01013829.1:110000-112500 GCA_009176605.1 Armadillidium nasatum | reverse complement strand
CAGGAATGAAACACAACAACAGTTTGTTTGCAAATATCCTCACACCGACAACAACAATAATGATAACTGTTACAACAACAGGAATAAAAACATCATTATTAACGGTAACTGTACAAAATAAATTTAGCACATTTAACTTTAAACAAACACTGCCCATACATTACCACTAGAACCAGAAATATCAACACTATCAACATTCATACAGAAAATCGGAACTTCAACAGAATCGGCAAAAGCAACAACAAAATCAACATCCGTAAATTATCATCATCATAACAATTAATAAAAAAAATGAAAACTTAATATATGTACTTGCTTCTACTTCAGCAAACCCATTAGAATTTATTCAACAATAACAAATATAAAATTCAAAAATAATAATAATAATAATAATAATAATAATAATAATAATAATAATAATAATAATAATAATAATAATTTCAATAATAGTGAAATAATAATAATAATTTAATTAATAATAATCATGACAATAATAATAGTGAAAAAAATAGTAATTTAATTAATAATACTTATAATATAATAATAATATATAATAATAATAATAATAATAATAATAATAATAATAATAATAATAACTATAATTATAATAATAATAATTATAATAAAAGTAATAATAATAATAATAATAATAGTTATAATAATTATAATAATAATGCTAACAAAACTATAGTAGCTACAAAAAAAAAAAAAAAAAAAAATAGAAAAACCATCATGATCATAAATAAGAAGAAAAAGAACAATATTAATTAAAAATAACAGCAATAAGAAAGCACAACAAAAAATCATCAAAACAATAACAATAACAACTACAATAATAATAATAATAATAATAATAATAATAATAATAATAATAATAATAATAATAATAATAATAATAATAATAATAATAATAATAATAATAATAATAATAAATAATAATATAATAATAATAATAATAATAATAATAATAATAATAATAATAATAATAATAATAATAATGACTGAATCTTTAACAACAAAAATAGACACAAAAAAACAACAATGCTAACAACAACAACAACAACAGCAGTGATACTAACAACAACAGCAACAACAACAAAATCAAAACTACCACAGCAGAAATCTCAGCAACAATAACAACAACTGTAAAAACATAAACTATAACGGAAAACACAACCAAAATAATAACAATAGCGTCAAATGCAACAACTACCACCACGACTAATAAACTCAAGAATAACAACAGCAACAACAACTACTAATATTACCACTACAACAACAACAACTGCCACCTCTACGACTACAACAACATCAGCAACAGCTACAACTACTACTACTACAACAACAACAACAATAACAACTGCAACTACTACCATTACTACAACAACAGCAACTGCAATTACTACTACTATTACAACAACAACTTCAACTACTATTACTACAACAAAAATTGCTACTACAACAACAACAATTACTACTACTACTACTACAATAATAACAACTGCAACTACTGCCATTACTACAAGAACAACAACTGCAACTACTACTACTACTACTACTACTACTACAACAACAACTGCAACTACTATTTTTTATTACTTCAACAACAACAATTACTACTACTACAACAATAACAACTGCAACTACTACCATTACTACAACAACAACAACTGCAACTACTACTACTACAAGAACAACAACTGCAAATACTATTTACTACTACTACAACAAGAACAATTACTACTCCTACTACTACAACAAAAACAACAACAACAACAACAGCAACAAAAGTAAAGAAGAAAGAAAGTAATCCAATCTCTTCGAGTTTTAAAAGGAAATCTTAACGACCACTTAAGATCATTTTATAAGAAATAATTTCCAGTGAAGAAAAACTTTCAATGTTTTCCAATAGAAGTCAAGTAAAGAACTTTATCGGACGAGTGAAATAGATTATAGCCCTTCTAACATAATAATAATAATGATAAAAATAAAATAATAATAATAATAATAAAATAATAATAATAATAATAATAATAATAATAATAATGACAATAATAATAATAACAATAATAATAATGACAATAATAATAATATCGACAATAGTAATAATGACAATAATTATAATAATGACAATAAAAATAATAATAATATGAGCAATAATAGAAATTATAATAATAACAATAATAATAAAAATAATGATGATGATGATGATGATGAAGATGATAATGATGAGAATAATAACAATAATCTAATTATTATTTATTATTATTTTTGTTATTATTATTATTATTATATATTATTATTATTATTATTATTGTTATTATTATTATTATTATTATTATTATTATTATTATTATTATTATTATTATCATCATCATCATCATTATCATCATAATAATAAGGATTTCATTCTTGTTTTAATGAATGGATGGTAAACAGTTTCCAAAAAAGTTTCAATTTACATCTGCTCAAGCGTAACCTTAAAATAAAACACTTGCAG
>SEYY01013829.1:87500-90000 GCA_009176605.1 Armadillidium nasatum | reverse complement strand
CTTCCTCCTTAAGGACAATCTCGTGGAAATGCAACGAGAGGTGCAAAAATTTAACTATGCCAAAAACTTAGTCAATTACTCGCTAAAGCAACCAAACCCGAGGTTCAGCAGTATCTTTGATGATTTTGATTTGCTTATGGCAACAGCCCAGCACCTTCACTTTAAACTCGTCGTGGTACGTAGGTTAAATGAAGGGAAATACCCAGCTGTCAAGATGAGGATATTGTAGGAAATAAAGTGTAATATTGAATGGAAAAATTACTCCTCCACATCAAGGCACTGAAGGTGATGGGACTGAGTCTGAAATGGGCCCATTTAAGGTGAGTTATTTTTATAATTTGGAAGAAACTTTAAGCATCTCTTGTATATATATATATATATATATATATATATATATATATATATATATATATATATATATATATATATATATATATATATATAATTTATACATACATATTCACAATACAATACACTGATATAATTGTTCAAATAAAACTTTTTAAAAAAATTGAGTTCTTGATACCATTTCAAAATATTTCAGAAACTGAAGGCCCCATATATGCAGAGGACACCTCTAGAGGAGAAGTTGGGACAAACCTTGGATATCTCGGCTACAGTAAATGTTCACCACAGTATCCCTCTCACTAGGAACCAGTTTCCGTGTGAATACCAGGAGGTTTAGGTGGACTTGTTTATTACCCAGCTCAGCGGCCGTGGAAAGGTCGTTTACTCAAGGCTCTGACATACAAAGACCAAAGAGAGCAGCCATGGCATCGAGCAATTTTGAAAAAATTATCTTTAAGACCCTGTTCAGAATGTAAGAAGAGCTATGAGGAGGAAGAGATCATAGATAATTGAATAAATAAGATTAAATCTTTCTCATTTTTTTTATATATATTTGCATCTTTCAAATAAAATTTAAAAATAATTCATCTTTACATACTTGCGCTCTATTTTTTTTAATTTTTTTATTTATTTAATTTTTTTTTTCTCCTAAATTTGCGGTTTAAAAAAAAATTTAATTTACGGACATGTGCGCTTTTGAGCTTGCGAACTAAATTTTTGAAAAAAATGTGGGCTTTTGCGCTTACGCACTAAGTTTTTTCCAATTTGTGCTTTTGCGTTTGCGCTCTAAAGTTTAAGATTTGCGCGCCCACCTCTGACATATATATATATATATATATATATATATATATATATATATATATATATATATATATATTTATATATATATATATATATATATATATATATATATATATATATATATATATATATATATATATATATATATATATATATATATATATATATATATATATATATATATATATATATATATATATATATATATATATATATATATATATATATATATATATATATATATATAACAATTAACGGATAATAATTTGTGCTTTTGCGTTTGCGCTCTAATTTTAAAATTTGCGCGCCCACCTCTGATATATATATATATATATATATATATATATATATATATATATATATATATATATATATATATATATATATATATATATAATTTACAGGAATAATGGAATACAATTATAATTTTTGTAACAGGGTTGAAATGAAGAGACGAAATGAAAATGAAATAAAATGTGAAAGACAAAAACACTCAAAGAAAAGATAAGACAAAAGACGATAGAAAATAAAGTTGAAAATTAAGATTGAAACTGATTGAGCAAAGGTACATGAGTGTGAAAGTTGAAGAATCAAAAGAAAATTATTTTAAAAAAATATGTTTGAAATCTTTAAAATAGCTTAAATAAATATGATTGTTTTTTAATTCAATAAAATCCCCAAAAAAATATTTGTACTTTGTTCTTAATTTTGATATGATGGAAAATATTTCAAATTTAGATTTTATGTAAAAAAAAAAGAAAAAATAAATTCCTCAATTTCTAACTGAGATCAAGACGAAGTATATTTTGGGTGTAAAATGTTTTAATTAAAATAGACAAATTTATTTGGAAAAAGGAAATGGCAAAGAAAGATGCAGACGGGAATTAATTTCTCAGAAGGAATAATATCTGCTGTGAGTCTCTGCAGGAAATGCAGGAAGTTACTCTGAATAGACTACGAAGACTTGGATTATAGGATCACAATTAAGGATTTAACTCATTAACCATATTAACACAAATATATATATATATATATATATATATATATATATATATATATATATATATATTATATATATATATATATATATATATATATATATATATATATATATATAATATATTTATATATTTTTTTTTTTTTTTTTTTTTTTTTTTTTTTTTTTTTTTTTTTCATAAAAATATATATATAAAAGAAAAGTATTCAAGTAAAAACTTTTTTTTGCACCACATGTTACATCATCATCAGGACATTTTCTTTTGTAATATAATTTTTAATAATTTTTCCTTACTCTATTATTATTATTATTATTATTATTATTATTATTATTATTATTATTATTATTATTATT
>SEYY01013829.1:72500-77500 GCA_009176605.1 Armadillidium nasatum | reverse complement strand
ATATATATATATACATATATATATATATATATATATATATATATATATATATATATATATATATATATATATATATATATATATATATATATATATATATATATATATATATATATATATATATATATATATATATATATATATATATATATATATATATATATATATATATATATATATATATATATATATATATATATATATATATATATATATATATATATATATATATATATATATATATATATATATATATATATATATATATATATATATATATATATATATATATATATATATATATATATATATATATATATATATATATATATATATATATATATATAGTATATATATATATATATATATATATATATATATATATATATATATATATATATATATATATATATATATATATATATATATATATATATATATATATATATATATATATATATATATATATATATATATATATATATATATATATATATATATATATATATATATATATATATATATATATATATATATATATATATATATATATATATATATATATATATATATATATATATATATATATATATATATATATATATATATATATATATATATATATATATATATATATATATATATATATATATATATATATATATATATATATATATATATATATATATATATATATATATATATATATATATATATATATATATATATATATATATATATATATATATATATATATATATATATATATATATATATATATATATATATATATATATATATATATATATATATATATATATATATATATATATATATATATATATATATATATATATTTATAAATAGCTATTGAAAACATAACGAAAAAGTACTTTAATAATTGTAATACATACTTGTACCATTTTTATTTTGCATGAGATATATATAATTTCCAGTCCATTTGAATAAAATAATTAAAAATTTTAATCACATATTACTTCGTTTTCACAAAGAGAATCCAATAGTTCTTATTCAATTGTCATTCTAACTAACTCATTTAATCTTTCACTCCTTATTCTATTTTGTAAATATGATTTTATCCATTTTAAGCATGGGAAGGTTCGTTCTGTAATACTGCAGGATGTTACTGATAGATTTGCCTTTAATTAATGTTGCCAACCGAAACACTTGATCAAAGGCGTTACATATATAAGGTTCCATTTATTTTTTTATGAGTTTCATATTCTGGCTTTCATTAAGTTTGTCACTGTTCCAAAGAATCTTTAATTCATTGATTAATTTTTCTCTTTCGAATATTGGATAACTTTCCAGTAATGTATTGAAAAGATCAGTTGGAAATTGATTCTTATAATTAGCCAATTTTTCTTTATCAATAAGAGTAAAGAAATTTAATTTGGCAACATCAGGAAACCTGTTTTATAACTGAACAATACATGATCTAAAATATGAAATAAAGCTTCCCAATTTACTTCTGTCGTTAGAGCCTTTCTTAAAATAATTATAAGCTTTTTCTGATCTTATGTGTGATGATTTGTGGGTCACATCCTTTATGTTTTTATTGGCTGTAAATGTATTTACAGTTTTTGTTTGCAGAATACTAAATAAATATTCACATATACCAAAACACAATCATATTTGCAAAGTAAGAAATTGAATGAAAATCCTATAAGTATATTTTAAGCTATTTGCCAGTGCAATAGCATCATTAATCGTTATGCCATTCTTCGAAAATAGTGTCAAAAAATTCACAGAGGATTTCATATATATATATATATATATATATATATATATATATATATATATATATATATATATATATATATATATATATATATATATATATATATATATATATATATATATATATATATATATATATATATATATATATATATATATATATATATATATATATATATATATATATATATATATATATATATATATATATATATATATATATATATATATATATATATATATATATATATATATACAGGAGGAACAACCAATCAAGGTCAAACAGCGCCAAAATGGGCACAACAACTGTTGCGACGAAATTAGCACACAAAAAAAAGACAGAGAAAAAACAGAAGAATGCCATGTACGCCTAGTAGGGATTCCAAAAACCCTCCTATGGATTCAAATAGGTACCGAGTTGCTACAGAAGATTCAAAGCAGAACAGTTTGAAAACTGTTCTACTATGCCTTCTATTTTAGGAGGTAGTGTAGTTCTGTGATTGAATATTCTCTACATTGTCTAACTGCGACTCTGTTATCAATATTTTCGAATCATAGCATGCAAAAATTTTTCTCTCTCATATATATATATCTATATATATATATATATATATATATATATATATATATATATATATATATATATATATATATATATATATATATATATATATATATATATATATATATATATATATATATATATATATATATATATATATATATATATATATATATATATATATATATTAATAAATAACTAAAAATAATGAAATAATAATGATAATAATAATAATAATAATAATAATAATAATAATAATAATAATAATAATAATAATAATAATAATAATAATAATAATAATAATAATAATAATAATAATAATAATAATAATAATAATAATAATAATAATAAATTCAAGAAACAAAAGTGTAGAAATGTACATTATTTATAATGAATAATTACAAGAAATAATTAATGTGTAAAAACATACTGCATAAGTAATACTGCACAAATATTAACCTTGAGCATTATGTAACCAACCTAACAATTACACACACACACAAACACACACACACAAATGTTATTACTATAACCATGATATATCATGCAATTATTATAAGTAATATTATAAATGTTTTGGTGTTGCAAAGACCATATTGACGTAAACACACACACACACACACACACACGCACACACACATACAAATATATATATATATATATATATATATATATATATATATATATATATATATATATATATATATATATATATATATATATATATATATATATATATATATATATATATATATATATATATATATATATATATATATATATATATATATATATATATATATATATATATATATATATATATATATATATATATATATATATATATATATATTAAGCAGATGGAATAACTCATTATTCGTCTCCCTGATCACCTTAGAAATGAATACATACTCTAGATCTTCCCCAAAGTTCAAATCCTTCTCATTACATTATAAATATCTTTCATACACTGGGCTTTTTTGATCAACTTCTTATGTTTGGATCTTTATTTATCTCTTCAAGTCTTTAGCATGAAAGGCCGTTCCAAGTTCGAGGAGATATTTCTGGTATTTCGGCTCCACGATCTGGTCGGACCTACGATCAGAGTTCTTGGAATGATTTATTTCTTCTGCGACAGAGGTTATTCAAAGTGCACAGAGAGTTTAACTAATACGATTCTTTCTGGCATTGAAACCTACTTTCTATATTCTTTCCCTTCAAATAACCATAAAGAAAACTTGATGGAACTCTAATTGTTCTCGTGCTATTTATTAGCCTCATGAATTCTGCCTTCAAAATCAACCGTAATCTTCAAGCTCATGTATATATATATATATATATATATATATATATATATATATATATATATATATATATATATATATATATATATATATATATATATATATATATATATATATATATATATATATATATATATATATATATATATATATATATATATATATATATATATATATATATATATATATATATATATTTTCCCGTTTAAATTTAATTTCGTTTTTAATTCTCCATAATATTAAATAAGCAATGCAATTTATCTTTCTGATTCAATTTCCCTACACTCTTACAGGCTTTCTGAAAAATTTTGACATCTCTAACTTTACTTATTCCTCTTTCCCTTCTCTTGTGCCTCCAGACGGTACAACTGCTGCTTGCTTAATTCTTCTCTAAACCATTTCTCTCATTCCACCTTAAACTATTACGGATCTATTCTTCTTATTTCGACCCTCTTCTGCACATTTATGCCTAACATAATTCCTTTTAAAGGAGTTATTTCTGCACTCTCCGAAAATGATAAAAAGGAGTATGTCTCTAATAGTGAAGCTCCCTCGGTTCTCAGAATCTGTGCTTCTGAACAACTTGTTTGCCTTGGTAAATTATTTCTTTTTTTCATTCTACTTCGACCTTCCCTTCCTGCAGTTAATGAGCACCTATTCAGCCAGTGCGGAAAAAGATTCATTCCTCTCAACTTTAAGTCTATCTATTGTCCTACTTCCTTATCCTACATTCTTCCTATCCTTTGCAGGAAGATTTGGAAACATCTCTTCTCTAATCTTATCTCTGATCACCAGTATGGCTTTCGTAAGGAACGTTCTACTGCTGATATTTCTCTTCTCTCTGACTCTTTGGACCTTTGCTCTTCGACATTTCGATGAAAATTTTGCTGTGGCTCTAGACATATCGAAGGCCTTTGATAGAGTCCAGCACAGAGGTTTGATTTCTAAACTACTTTCTTTCGGTATTTTTCCTTTTCTCTGTAACACTCCCTGATTTCCTTTCTACATCTATCTCAATTGCAAGTATAGTAAACGGATACCGTTCATCCTTTAAATCAATGAATAGTCGTGTTCCTCATGAATCTGTCAAACTCCTAACTCTCTTTCAACATTAATGACCTTTCAATTAACTCATAACCTATTCACTTCCATGTAAACGACTCCATTTACCCTCTACCATTCGTTAATCCTTTCATTTTGAAAAACGTCTGACCAAACAGTCATTAATTAATTTTAGTAGGGTGGCTCTGAGTCAATCAACCAATAAATTCTATTTGGGTCAGAGAAGACATAATAGCTTTCAATTTCTCAAAAACTCAGCTTCTAGATCTTCCTACTCGTCAGAAACTTGCTCAACACAATGATATTTTCTT
>SEYY01013829.1:47500-52500 GCA_009176605.1 Armadillidium nasatum | reverse complement strand
CAATTCACTTTATTTAAATTTTAAAGAAAACAAGAAAATTATATTACATTATTAATTTTTTAAATATTTTATGTTTCTGTTCTGTTATTTTATTTTTATTATTATATTATTAAGATAAATATTAAAATAAAAAAAAATATATATTTAATTTTTTAGAGTTGGAACTCTCAGCGCTTAAGTTTTGAAGAAAAATAAGACATTAATTTCTATAATTTAAAAATCAATTAATAAAGACAGTTAGAGCTTTGAATAGAATATTAAATGTAAATAAATTGGTATGATTAAATCAATTTTAAAAAAAATCATCTTGGAGCAAAAAAAAAAAAAAAAGATTTTGTGGTAGATTGCTTAATACTGTCACATTTCAACACTAAAGCTTTTTATTTCCTTTTGTTCTTTTTTTTTACTTCTACAGTACTACATAATTCTATGGAACAAACTAACTACAATAAATTTTTTTGAATAAGTTTATATTTATAGATATTAGATAACATATTTTTAATTTTTGTTTCTTTAAATTAAATAAAATTTGTGTTTAATAAGAGTTGTTGAGTCACGGTCTTACTTGTACAGTTTGCAAAATAAATAAATAAATAAAAATAATAATAATTAAATTTAAATAAACATTTCTACTGAAATTTTAAAATTAATAAATTTTATTTAACTCACCCATCTTTTCCAATAAATATCTAAAGTCAAAATTTAAAAGTAAATTATTGAAACGGATATTTCAATAATTAAGTAAAAAAATATCGTTAGACGTAGATTAATTTTTCCCCCAGCCCAATAAAACGCATAAATTTAATTAAATTAATTTTAATTTATTTATTTTTTTCAATCTCTCTAATATTTTCAACTTAAAAATATGAAGACAGTGACGTTATTTCTTTTTAATCAAAAGGATCATGATTCTTTTTAAATCGCGTAAAAAATCAACTGATTTTTTTTTTTTTTTTAGCTTGATAAAAATATTATCCTCTTAAAAAAAAATCGCAGGATAACAATGTCAATTTTGATTTTAGATAATATTTTAATAATACTTAACAAAAAGGTGAAAAAAATCTAAAAATTAATGAAAAATTAAATTAATAATAAAAAAAATATTAAGTAAACAATTACAGAATAGGAAATTTTATTTACGTGTAAAAATTAATTTTATCTAAATGTCTATTTGTATTCGACTGAAAAACCAAACATTTAAATAATTTTTTTAAAAAAGTAAATACTAAATAAAAATAAATAAATAAGCAAATAATAATTAAAATGGATAAATAACACTACCCTACCTTCATATAAACTTTAAATAAATTAAATTTAAAAAAAAAAAAAGAAAAAAAATATTCACGAAAAATATAGCGAGATTTGGCAACTTTTTTCGCGACTCAGTGACTCGGTACAGCGACTCAGAATGACTTGACTTTTTTTGATTATTTCGATTTCCAGTATTATCTCTAATGACGTTTTGGATGACAAGTTTTTGTAATTAAATTTAATGACTTGTGATTCGGTCACTTGAATATTTAAGTGAATGACGAGAGAGTCCTATACTTATATAAACATATATATATATATATATATATATATATATATATATATATATATATATATATATATATATATATATATATATATATATATATATATATATATATATATATATATATATATATATATATATATATATATATATATATATATATATATATATATATATATATATATTATATATATTATTATTATTATTATTATTATATTATTATTATTATTATTATTATTATTATTATTATTATTATTATTATTATTATTATTATTATTATTATATTATATTATTATTATTATTATTATTATTATTATTATTAACTTTTTTCTTGGTAGAAATTGTTCCATATGATTTTATGGAGTATATTTTAAAGGCAAATAATAATTTCATTTTGTTTATGGCCCACGGAATAGTTTTTTTTTTTTTTTTTTTTTTTTTTTTTTTTTTTTTTTTTTTTTTTTTATGAGTAAGGTCTGCCTTATCAAAAAAATTTATTCATGGCCTTAATCATCATCTTGCAGAAATTAAGTTGAAATTTAAGTTTATAGTTGGATAAACACTCAAATTTCATGCTGTCTTAATTTTGTTTTTAGGCAAAATGGATCATTTTCCTTATTTTATTACATACTCAGAAATATTCTAAAAATCCCATTTTAAATATTAAAATCTTTAAGATTAATCTATTTTATTTTGATTAACCAATAAAAATTACGTCAATTTAAGGACCAGTATTCAATGATTCTTTCCTAAGAAATCTGTTCTTATTGGAATTTCTTTTTATTAATTCATGTCTACCTTGTAACTCTCATGCAGACAGTAGAAAAGCTATCTCCGTCCCATTTATCTATCTGACAGTTTGACTGAAAGTATTAACTGTCCCATTTCTTCAGCTGACAGTCCCAGTTTGGCCTTTATTCAAACTACCCAAGTGATGAAGCCAAGGCAAAATATATTAAAAATTTGGTAAGGACTTTTTTGAATTTGTGTAGATTCTCTAACCAGCTGATCCAGATAGTTCAAATATGCAGAATGCATTGTTCTTCTCTACTGCATTATTCTTATCCTGTGCATTGTCCTTCTCCTGCGCATTGTCCTTCTCATCTGCATTGTCATTCTCCTCTGCATTATCCTTCTCCTCTGCATTGTCCTTCTCCTCTGAATTATCCTTCTCCTGTGCATTGTCCTTCTCTGCATTATCCTTCTCCTCTGCATTATCCTTCTCCTGTGCATTGTCCTTCTCTGCATTATCATTCTCCTCTGCATTGTCCTTCTCCTCTGCATTGTCCTTCTCATTTCTGTAAGTATGAGAATTCTAAAAACTCACTGTTCTATCTATTAAAATTCTCTAAATAGAGGATGTCAGCATTTAGGTGAAATGTAGTAGACAAGTAGATTGAGGTGAATTCCAAAGTCCCGAGTCCCTGAATCCCCGAGTCCCAGAATCTCCGAGTCCCAGAATCTCCGAGTCATAGAGTCCCAGAGTCCCGGAGTCCCTGAACCTCAGGATCCCAGAGTTTTTGAGCATCCATGTGAGAAAAACGGGGACTCTGGACATTACTAATATATATATATATATATATATATATATATATATATATATATATATATATATATATATATATATATATATATATATATATATATATATGTATATATATATATATATATATATATATATATATATATATATATATATATATATATATATATATATATATATATATATATATATATATATATATATATATATATATATATATATATATATATATATATATATATATATATATATATATATATATATATATATATATATATATATATATATATACATATATATATATATATATATATATATATATATATATAATATATATATATATATATATATATATATATATATATATATATATATATATATATATATATATATATATATATATATATATATATATATATATATATATATATATATATATATATTGAGGGGGAATAAAGCTTTTTTCAAGGCTATGATACCCCTCTACATTTTTTTGTACTGTTTTCATTAATTAATTTAATTTAATTTAATTTTAGTTTTATTTTAACCTTTTTTTTATTAGGAATCGAACCACAGATGTTCGCCAGGCTAGCCCGATACTTTATCATATACGCTAATGATATGCATTCCTTAATATAAAATGAGAAGATATTTGTGTTAACTTTTATAATACGTCTTTTAATTTCATAACTTTTGTATTTTTTTATATATAGTTTAGAGTAAATTTAATGCATACTAATACTATTATTATTATTATTATTATTATTATTATTATTATTATTATTATTATTATTATTATTATTATTATTATTATTATTATTATTATTATTATTATTATCATTATTATTTATTATTATTATTATTATTATTATTATTATTATTATTATTATTATTATTATTATTATTATTATTATTATTATTATTATTATTATTATTATTATTATTATTATTATTATTATTATTATTATTATTATTATTATTACACTGTATTATGTTTGGCTTACATAGTTGTTCAAACAGTAGAGGGTTCTGTTTGCGTGATAAAAGTCCAGGGTTCGAAACCTCATACAAATTCTAGAGCACTCCCCTCCTCATAGAAGAAAAAAACTTTATTTTAATCTCTTAGGTTTGAATCTGTATTGAGAAAATACTTTAATTAATCAATTTGAAATGATTCAAATGCAGGAAAAAATATATTTTAATCTCTTAGGCTTAAATCTATTTTGAGCTTAAATTATATTTTAGGTAGATTTAAATACAGCAACAAAAATATTTTAATCTATTTATATTTAAATCCTGCAACAAAAAATATTTTAACATCTAATATTTAAATCTATTTTAGGTTTAGATTTTAATCTATTAAGATTTAAATACAGAAACAAAAATATTATAATCTATTTGTATTTAAATTCTACAACAAAAAATATTTAAATCTATTTTAGGCTTAGATTTTAATCTATTAAGATGTAGATACAACAAAAAATATTTTAACCTCTAATATTTAAATCTATTTTAGGCTTAAATTTTAATCTATTAAGATTTAGATACAACAAAAAATATTTTAACCTCTAATATTTAAATCTATTTTAGGCTTAGATTTTAATGTATTAAGATTTAAATACAAGAGAAAAAAATTTTTTAATCTCTTTAGACACGAGAAAACCTGCTGAAGAAAGTTCATTAAAAAGATATGACCCATTAAATTCGAGGACATGAAAATCCAACCCAAACATTCATTTTGAGTGAATCGCTTTCAATGTTGAAAGATTTCGTGTAGATTTATTAGCTCTTTAAATTCCACAATTATGTTCATAAATTGTTCCAGAAATGTGAAGCGTGACTTCGTAACAGAAAAGGACGATTTTCTGAAATTTTAATTAACCAATTAAATTGGTAAGATAAAGATTTCCTATTTGGGAG
>SEYY01013829.1:27500-40000 GCA_009176605.1 Armadillidium nasatum | reverse complement strand
TATATATATATATATATATATATATATATATATATATATATATATATATATATATATATATATATATATATATATATATATATATATATATATATATATATATATATATATATATATATATATATATATATATATATATATATATATATATATATATATATATATATATATATATATATATATATATATATATATATATATATATATATATATATATATATATATATATATATATATATATATATATATATATATATATATATATATAAAGGCTCTTCTTTAGTAGATTTCGGATCTTTCAAAATTGATATATCGATTGGGATATCGCATAAAATTAATCGATAATCGGTGTTGAGAAAACAATTTTTTAGTTAGTATTTTATTTTCGTAAGGTATAGTTTTTTTTAATTAGAAAGAATGTTTCCAATAATTTGAAAATTAAAGATTTTGGTGAAATTTGTTCGACAGACTGGAAGAGTCTTCTAGCTTTTTCGCAATATTTTAAATTAATAATTATTGAAAAACTTTTTAAAATTTGCAAAGTAGATTTATATTACAAAAATTAAATTAAAAAAATATTTCTATTGTAACAAAGCGTCATGTGGATTTTTAAGCAAGTGACGTTTCTAAACACTAATTGAATGTATTTGACCTACGAAGACTCTAAATAATAAATATATTTTTTCCTCGAAATTCAACAATAACGCAAGTGTCAACAGTTTATTGGTACCAGTAAAATTACCCTTACCGATTCGTTTAACTTTTAATTTGCAGATATGTCGACTTAGGTTAGGTTAGGTTAGGTTAGGTTAGGTAAAGTTAGGTCTGATTAGGTTAGGGTAGGTAAGGTAAGGTTAGAGTAGTATACATGGCACTTTTGAAGCCACAACGGGATTTTGATTTGCAAAGCAAATCACTCCGCTCAAATTGACCTCACGCTCTTTCCTGATACCATTTTGGGGGGTTCAACCCATTGAAATTGGCCTCAAGTCTGGGGAAGGGGCCCCCGCTGGGGCCCCGTGAACCCCCCAAAAATAGTATCAGGAAGTTGCCTGAGTTTGCAAAATCTCTGCGTTCACCTCACTTTCTTTCCTGACCATTTTCTTTGCGGTTCAGTGCTGCTGAATTTGGTTCGAATCCGGGGTCCAGGGGTCCGTGAACCGACAAAGAAAATGTCAGGAAGGTCCCTGAGAATGCAGGATTGCACGCAAATGCAGAAAAGACCGTTAGGGACAGGTTGCCAGATTTTTTGAAAAGTAGCTTACTACTGGTTAGGTTAAGTTAGGGCTGGTTAGGTTAGGTTAGGTAAGGCAAGGTAAGATTAATTCTGGTTAGATTTGGTTATTTGATCTTGTAAGGTTAGGTTACATCACATTACATTATATATTATATTATAACTATTAACATTACTCAGATCAAATTGAAAATCCCGTCATTTGGAAGATCACATGATCAATTTGTAAGACATTTGGCTAGTCTTATATGGTTAAGAAAGAGCGCACCGGTGGAATAATTTTAGTATTTTCCTAAAGCAATTTAAAAACATTTCTCCTATATATATATATATATATATATATATATATATATATATATATATATATATATATATATATATATATATATATATATATATATATATATATATATATATATATATATATATATATATATATATATGTATATATATACATATATATATTTCCCTTTCATTGTTGATATATTTACTCATTTATAAGAAAAGGCAGAGAATTCGAATACAATAATCATTACACATCAACTCTCCACATTCCAGAAAGAAAAATTCACTTCTCTTTTCTAAGATTCTCCGAAACCGGAAAAGCTTTAACAATAAATATAACTTTCCCATTTTCTTCTTAATGAATATCTATTTATTTATATTCTGAGCTTCTCTTTTTTTTGAAAAAAATAAAATAAAAAAAAAATAAAGAGATTTCAATCTAGCTCGGTCGCAATGAGGCTTTTACACGCCAGTTGGACGTGTCTATGCAGTTTGGGGGGTCTCTTTCATAAATCTTTCTTTAAAATGTCCGACAATTCACCAAAAAAAAATTTCCTCTCCCTTTTCTATATATATATATATATATATATATATATATATATATATATATATATATATATATATATATATATATATATATATATATATATATATATATATATATATATAGTTTGTGTGTGTTGTGAATGTGTAAATGCATGTGCGTAAGAGTATGAGTATGCTCGTATAGCTATTACACGAAAAAATAAAATGCAATAGTCGTAAAACCATTGGCTAATACTTTTTAAAGTACGCATAACAATAGAGAGAGAAAAATAAAATAGAAATAGCAACACCATTTGCCATGAACAAACTATTAATCACTGACGACATCCCATCCATTGAGATTCGCTTTCATTCCTTAAATGAACCTCTCCCCTCTCACACCCTCTCCCACCCTCTCCCACTCTCTCCCACCCTCCCGCTATAATCCACACACAAAATAAAATGCTTGTGTGCATTATGTAGTTGTAATTAATGTTATATAGTACTTCAAAAGGAGTAAATATCATGCAATTTATCATGTTCATTTCACATAGTCATGTTTATTATTATGTGGGAAACTATACAGGAAGTTTTAGTATGAAAAAATGTTCCATTCTAAATGGTGTCAGGATTGCATAGTCATGTTTATTATTATGTGGGAAACTATACAGGAAGTTTTAGTATGAAAAAATGTTCCATGTCTAAATGGTGTCAGGATTGCATATATATATATATATATATATATATATATATATATATATATATATATATATATATATATATATATATATATATATATATATATATATATATATATATATATATATATATATATATATATATATATATATATATATATATATATATATATATATGTATATATATATATATATATATATATATATATATATATATATATATATATATATATATATATATATATATATATATAATATATATATATATATATATATATATATATATATATATATATATATATATATATATATATATATATATATATATATATATATATATATATATATATATATATATATATATATATATATATATATATATATATATATATATATATATATATATATATATATATATATATATATATATATATATATATATATATATATATATATATTATTCTGTCTGAAAAGGTAAAGAATAACAATTGAAAGTTTGAACGTTGAAAGTTTTGCACAAAATTGAATCCTTAAGTCATAATTGATTAGCTCAATTAATAGGAGATGTAGTAATAATAATAATATTACTATTAATAGAAATTATAATTGTTAATAATAATAATAATGATAATGTCAATTAAAATAATAATTTTTGTTATAATATTTTTAATAATAATAGTAATAAAAATAATAATAATAAAAATTGTAATAATAATAAAAATAATAATAATAATAATAATAATAATAATAATAATAATAATAATAATAATAATATAATAATAATAATAATAATAGTAAGAATAACTAAAATAATATTATAATAGTGATTATAATGATGAAAATAAAAACAACGGAGTCAAAAATAATATTTTTATAATTATAAAATTAAAATTAAAACCAATAATAAAGTTAATGATAATAATAATAGTAACAATAATAATAATGTTGATAATAATAATCTATTGTAATTATCATTTTGTTTTAATATTTAGTCATTTTTAAAGCTACTTTCACTATTTATAAAATTATTGTTAGTTATGATTATTATTATTATTATTATTGTTATTATTATTATTACTATTATTATTATTATTATTATTATTGTTTTCTTCGATGATCAATTCACTTTCAAAGAACATATCAATAGTCGAGTTTACAAGCTCTCTTATGCAAATTATTCATTCCTAAAGATTAAAGGCTATTCCAAAGCATGTCCTAAAAGCCTTTACTACAGTCTTGTTATCCCCACAAAATTGACTGTCTGTCAATATGGGGTTGTGCAAGTAAGTACTTGTTGCAACTTTTGGTAACTAAGCAATAAAACATAATTCGTATACTATCAAGATAGCTTAAATACTATGAACTTCAACCCACTTTTCAAAAGTTTATCTATACTGAAATTTCGGAATATCTATGCTCACTCTGCAAGCAATCACATCTTTAAAGTCATAAATAAAAGTGCGAATCAACTTGTAACTAACGTAATAATAATACAGAACCAATCCGTGACAATTACCAGTCTCCATAGCAAAAAAATTCTTTACACTAGACAAAGCAAAATACTTTTTAACTTAATCTCGGAGGGCCATCTCATACAAGGGCATCTATGAGGGGGACAATCTCTCTATAACCTATAAGCAATCACACACTCTAGAGTCTTTTAGAAAAGCAATAAAAAATACTTATTATTGAAATGATAAAGAGAATTTATTTATCTATTTTCTTTAGGTATTTGTTACAATTAATAGTGACAATGTTGATGATGGTATAAGTGATTGATACTATTGTTATCGTAATTTCCATTATTATTATTATTATTATTATTATTATTATTATTATTATTATTATTATTATTATTATTATTATTATTATTATTATTATTATTATTATTATTATTATTATTATTATTAATTATTATTATTATTTATTATTATTATTATAATTACTGTTGCTACTGCTACTATAAGTATTAATTATTATTATTATTATTATTATTATTATTATTATTATTATTATTATTATTATTAATACAATCTTATTTACTATTGTTTTTGTTATTAAATTTCATGTTTTTTTTCTATGAATAAACTAAATAGATTTCATAAGCTTTGATGTATATATTTCGTGTATAATAAAATATTCACCTTTGCATGTGAATATAGAATGTATGAAATAAAATTTGGGCTCATAGGACGAATTTTTCACCCAGGAAACCCTTTTCAGTTAAAAAAGAAAACAAAATTGTTAATAATATATTTATATTCTTATTTTGTACATTGTTGTAATTTTTTTTCCTTTTTAGCTGAATAAAAAATCTGTGATTTTATTATTATTATTATATTATATTATTATTATTATTATTATTATTATTATTATTATTATTATCATTATCATTATTGTTGTTGTTATTGTTGCAATTATATTATTACAATTATTATTTTTATCATTATTATCAGTTATTGTAATTACTAATATTATTATTATTCATTATTATTATTATTATTATTATTATTATTATTATTATTATTATTATTGTTCTTGCTATTATTATTATAATAATTATTTTTTATTATTATTATCAGTTATTGTAAATATTAATATTATTATTCAAATTATTAATATTATTTTAATACTTAGAATTATTATTACCGTTAGTATATTAATTTTTATTATTGCTGATGCCATAATTATATTCATTTTCATTATAAATATTATAACTTTCACTATAATTATTATAAACATTGTCATTATTGTTATTATTACTATTATTATTATCATCATCATCATTATTATTATTATTATTATTATTATTATTATTATTATTATTATTATTATTATTATTATTATTATATATTTTTATTGTTGTATTAAATTAATTATTATTATTATTATTATTATTATTATTATTATTATTATTATTAATGTTTTTATAGTTGTTATTATTATTATTATTATTATTATTATTATTATTATTATTATTATTATTATTATTATTATTATTATTATTATTATTATTATTATTATTATTATTTTTATGATTATAATTATTAATGTTTTTATTGTTGTTTTAAAAATCATTATTATTATTTTTTTTTCTTATTATTATTATTTCCCACCAAACTCTGTAACTCTGACACGGATACGATTTTGAGTGTGCCATTTATTTTATTTTGCCAGCGATAAAAAATATACATATATATATTTCAACAAGTTCAGAAAATGAGAGGAAATTTTTTTTAATAAAATATCTGGAAACTTCATCTGTAAGTACAATAAAAATATAGTAAGAGAAATAATTTTTTATTTATTTATTTTTCCAATTGGTTTCTTTATTTAATTTAATTTAATTTTTAATTTTTTTATATTTTTTTATTTGTTTATTTTATTTTATTTATTTATTTATTTTTTTTTTTTGTCAATTTTATAAGGTATATCATTTATACCGTTTCAATTTACCATTGATTTCAACCTATCAAACTTTCCACATTTAGTTGATCCTTTTCTATTTTTTCAGAAAGCAAAAAATGTTTTCTTAAATTATATCAATAAACTCTTGCTATAGGATTAAGTTGTATTTATAATTAATGTTACAAAATTAACATCTTGCAAATTTATAACAATTGTTAACATAATTGTAAGATGATTTTACTGCGTACTTTGGTTTTAAAAAAATTCTGTGAACCGCTTCAAATCATTATTATTATTATTATTATTAGTAGTTTTTGTAGTATCATTATTATTATTATTGTTATTATTATTATTATTATTATTATTATTATTATTATTATTATTATTTTTATTATTAATATTATTATTGTTATTGTTAATGTTATTATTATTATGTTTATAATTATAATTATAATTTTTATCATTATTATTATCATTATTATTCTTACTATTTTATATTATTATTATTATTATTATTATTATTATTATTATTATTATTATTATTATTATTATTATTATTATTATTTCTGTAAAATTCATCAAAATTTAATTAGTTGCGATCACACCTTACCTTTAACTGAAAATTTGATTAACAGAAGTATTACAAATTTTATAAGAAATAGCAAAAGCATCAAGAAGACCATTGAAAATAGTATATAATTTTATTTTGAAACTTCAAACCTAATTGATTTCGATAAGATGGAAAAGTTTCTTTGAAGCACATTAAAATCCCACATCAAACCAACAACCAGTCAAAATATTACAGTTACATTGTATCATAAATCAAAGCAACTCTCGTCCTGTTTTTTTACAAAAGATACATCGTCTGAAAGTCATCATGAAGTGTACCAATTCCAATGCCCTGAGTCTGACTGTACGTCAACTTATATTGGATACACAACTATGAGATTGTCAGATAGAGAGTGTCAGCATAGATTCAAACCAAGTAAGATTGATGAACACTTCAATATAGATCACGGAACAACAACACTTCAAAATATATCTACTCACTTCAAAGTCCTGAATAATTCCGATGAAGTCCAAAAATTAAAAATTGCAGAGGCTTTTTACTTTATTATTATTAATGTTATTATTTTAATAGTTAAAAATTGCAGAGGCATTTTACATTAAAAGCTACAGACCCGACATTAACGTAAAATTCAATGTTATGTCCATTAAACATAATATTATTTGAAATATTTAATCAAAATTATTATAATGTTAATTTATTTTGTTATAATTTTTTTACGTATATTCATTCATTGTTATAATTTCAAGCTCTAAAATGTGCCAAGTTTGTGGACGAAACTCGTTATAATCATTCATTTTATTGTATTTGTAAATTATTCTTCAAAATTATCTTCAAGAAAATTAGCTTAGGACAAAAAGTAATTTTTAGAATCATGGAATGGAATTATATACAATTAATTATTTTTATTATTATTATTATTATTATATTATTATTATTATTATTATTATTATTATTATTATTATTATCATTATTATTATTACTTAGTTTATTTTCAACCCTTCCGGAGTTTCAATCGTCCTATTCCCCATCATCAAGTTTTACTCAATGAGAGAGTATTGTTTTCTACTTCTCATTCTATGGTTATTATTTATTTTTATTCCATATATAAAAATAATAATGATAAAAAATAATAATAATAATAAGAATAATAATAATAATAATAATAATAATAATAATAATAATAATAATAATAATAATAATAATAATAATAGGAATAATAATAATAATAATAATAATAATAATAATAATAATAATAATAATAATAATAATAATAATAATATATATAATAATTAATATATATAATATAATATATAATTATATATATATATATATATATATATATATATATATATATATATATATATATATATATATATATATATATATATATATATATATATATATATATATACGGGGGAGGGAAGTAGCGCTCCCGAAGCGATGAGATTACCCCCTGTTGGGTATGCGGGATGTTAAAGGTACTCCTATCTCATCCCGGTGCCCAATGGTTCGCTCCCTTTCGCGCTCACCTTCTATCTACACGGAGTGGCTCTCCTTTACATACACAAAACATTTCTAAAACATCTTAAAAATAATTAAAATAAAATCAAAAATGGCGTCAACTTCGGTAGCCTCGGAGAAGTCACGGGGGGCGGCTTCCAAAAATAGCCCCTCATCCACCCCTTCCCCCATCACCACTTGGGAGTTGGTGGCCTCCGGTGATGGGGTTGGTGCCACCAGGACTCGGCCGCCGGCTTGTCCTGATGCACGGTCTATTTTTTTCATTAATTTCTGCAACATTCGCGGTCTGCACTCTAATTTCCACTTTGTTGAACATCACCTCTCTTCTTCTAGACCTCACCTCTTATTCTTGACCGAAACTCAGATGTTTGAGCGTTCTGATAGCAAAACCCTATTCTGTTTCCTCCTACTGTCTCTATCCTCAATTTTCAGCCAAAGGCGGTTGTTGTGCATATGTGCGCAACGATGTCGTTTGTTCTCGTGTCTCTAATTTGGAGTCTTCCGAATTTTCCACCTTATGGCTTAGGCTCTCTTGCCACTCTACGACTAAATTCATTTGTTCAGTTTATTTATCTCCTAATTCTACTGACTATGCTAAATTCTTCGACTATTTAAACTCCAAAATAGAGCACATTCTCTCTTCTTCTCCTTTCTCTGAAATCATCATATTAGGTGATTTCAATGTTCACCACCGCCAATGGCTTTCTTCTAGTTCTCATGATACAGCTGGTGAACGTGCCTTCCTTTTCGCTATCCAAAACGACCTTGAGCAGTTGGTGCAGCTCCCTACTCGTATCCCTGATCGTCTTGGAGATGAACCCAACGTTCTAGACCTTTTCCTAACTTCTAATCCTTCTCCTTATACTGTTAAACTCTTTCCTCCTCTGGGTTCCTCCGATCATCTTCTTATCTCTGTATCCTCTCCTATCTCTTCAAGTCTTCCGCAGGAAAGACCCCCTTCTACGGAAAGGAAACGTTTGTGGCACTTCGGTGCCGCAAGCTGGTCGGACTTGCGGTCGTACTTCTTTGATTTCCCGTGGAATGATTATTGCTTCCGTGGGAGGGGTCCCTCGGAGTGTGCAGAACGCATTAACCGAGGTGATTCTCTCTGGCATGGAGGCATACATTCCATATTCTTTCCCTTCTACTAAACCTAATAAACCTTGGTTTAACTCTGCTTGTTCTCGTGCTATCCGCCGCAGGGATGCTGCCTTCAGGGATTACCGTCGTCTTCAAACTCCTGAAACTCACGCTACTTATATTTCATCCCGGAATCGTGCAAAATCTATCCTTCGTAACACTAAAAACTCCTTTCTCCGTAAAAAATGCAATAATCTTTCTGGTTCCTCTTCTTCACGTTCTTTCTGGCATTTTGCAAAAAATGTCAACTCTAACTTTGCTTCTTCCTCTTTCCCTCCTTTAATATCTTCCGACGGCACAACTGCTGTTTTACCTTCTTCTAAAGCTGAACTCTTTTGCTCAAACTTTTGCCTCTAATTCAACCTTAGACGATTCCGGAGCTATTCCTCCTCCTTCAACCCCCTCTAACTCAATTTATGCCTAAAATTAGAATTTCTTCTAAAGATGTCATTTCTGCTCTCTCTGAGCTTAATACTAAGAAGGCGTACGGTCCTGATGGTATTCCTCCTGTGGTTCTCAAAACTTGTGCTTCCGAGCTTGCACCCTGCCTTCGGTAAACTATTTCGTCTTTGTTCTTCTACTTCAACCTTCCCTTCTTGCTGGAAACGTGCGCTCATTCAACCTGTGCCGAAGAAGGGGACCCCTCTCAACCCTCCAACTACCGTCCTATTTCTTTGACCTCCGTTTTCTCTAAAGTTTTCGAATCTATCCTTAACAGGAAGATTTGGAAACATCTCAATTCTTCTAATCTTATCTCTGATCGCCAGTATGGCTTTCGTAAGAAACGCTCTACAGGTGATCTTCTTTCCCTTCTCTCTGACTCTTGGTCCTCCGCTCTTCGGCATTTCGGTGAATCTTTTGCTGTCGCGCTGGACATATCGAAAGCCTTCGATAGAGTCTGGCACAAAGCTTTGATTTCTAAACTTCCCTCTTTCGGTATCTATCCTTCTCTCTGTGATCTTCTCGCTAATTTCCTTTCCGGTCGTTCTATAGCAACTGTTGTAGACGGCCACCGTTCATCCTTTAAATCTATTAATAGTGGTGTTCCTCAGGGTTCTGTACTATCACCAACACTTTTTCTACTCTTCATTAATTAATGACCTTCTCTCCATTCACCTCATCTCCTATCCACTCCTATGCTGATGACTCCACCCTTCATTATTCCTTCCATTTTGAAAAACGTCCCACCCAACAGCAGTTGATAGACTCGAGAAGGGTAGCCTTGGAGCAACTAACCTCTGATCTTTCTCGTATTTCAAATTGGGGCAGAGAAAACATGGTTGTTTTCAATGCCTCAAAAACTCAGTTCCTCCATCTCTCCACTCGACACAATCTTCCACACAACTATGATATCTTCTTCGAAAACACACAACTCAAAGCCTTCATCTGTTCCTTAATATTCTTGGTGTTTCTTTTTCTCGTGATCTTTCTTGGAAAGATCACATTACTTCTCTTTCTAAACAAGCTTCTAAGAGGTTGGGTGTTCTGAGGCGCCTTCAGAATTACTTCACGCCACCCCAGTTGCTTGCTCTGTATAGGGGTGTTGTTCGTCCCTGTATGGAGTATGCTTCGCACATCTGGGGTGGTTCCACACATACAGCTCTCTTAGAGAAGGTGGAGTCTAGGGCATTTTCGTCTCATCAACTCTCCTGCTCTTACTAACTCTCTTCAATCTCTTTCTGCCCGTCGAATTGTTGCGTCACTCTCTCTTTACTATCGCTATTACAACGGACACTGCTCTTCTGAACTCTCTCGTTGCATACCTCCTCCATTGAGAAGAGCTCGTGCGACACGCCTTTCTATACAGTCTCATCCTTTCTCTGTCCAACTCTCCGACCCCAGACTTAACCGCTATGCTCAGTCTTACATATACTCTACTGGTAAAGTCTGGAACACACTCCCTTCATCTGTTTTCCCAACTTCCTTTGACTTGCATACTTTCAAACGCCGTGTGTCTGGACACGTCGGCCACCATCGATCATGATTATAGACCTTTCCCAACTCCGGTGGAATTTGGTAGGCCTCCTGGCCTTTGCCCACCGGAGGAGACATAAAAAAAAATATAAATATATATATATAAGGCGTATTGTTTTTTTTTTTTTTTTTTCTAGAATCTATCTTTAACAGGAAGATTTGGAAACATCTCAATTTTTCTAAGCTTTTCTCTGATTGCCAATATGGCTTTCGTAAAAAGTGCTCTTCAGGGGATGTGCTTTCCCTTCTCTCTGATTCTTGATCTTCAGCTCTTCGGTGTTTGGGTGAATATTTTGCTGTCGCGCTGGACATATCGAAAGCCTTCGATAGAGTGTGGCACAAAGCTTTAATTTCCAAACTTCCCTCTTTCGGAATCTATCCTTCACTCTTTGACTTTCTCTCTAATTTCCTTTCCGATCGTCCTATAGCAGCTATTGTCGGACAGACATCGTTCTTCCTAAATCTACAAATAGTGCCGTTCCTTTGGGAAATGTCCTATCACCAACTCATATGTCGATTACTCTACACTTCATATATCCTTTTATTTTAATTAATTAACGTTAGGAAGATGGCCTTGAAGTAAATGACCTCTGATCTTTCTCGTATTTCAAATTGGGGCAGAGAAAAATGGTCGTTTTTAGTGACTCAAAAGCTCAGTTCCTTCATCTCTCTACTCGAGAGAACTTTCCACACAACTATGACATCTTCTAAAACACATAGCTCAAACCCTCTTTTATCTTTAATATTCAGGTGCTTATTTTTCTTTTAATCTTTCTTGGAAAGATCACATTCCTTCTCTTTCTAAACAATCATCTAAGAGTTAGGTGTTCTTAGCCGTCTTTGTAATTTCTTCTCGCCACCCCAGATGATTGCTCTTTATAGGAGTATTATTCGTCCCTGTATGGAGTACGCCTCACGCATCTGGTGTGGTTTCACTCTTATAACTCTCCTTGAAAAGGTGGAACCTAGAGCTTTTCGTCTTATCAACTCTTCCACTCTCAATAATTCTCTCCAATCTTTTTCTGCCAGTCAAACTGTTTCGTCACTGTGTTTATACAATTACAATGGACATAGGTCTTCTGAACTCTCCCATTGCATACCTCCTCCATTGAGAAGGGCTCGTTCGACATGCCTGTTTACAGTC
>SEYY01013829.1:15000-25000 GCA_009176605.1 Armadillidium nasatum | reverse complement strand
ATATATATATATATATATATATATATATATATATATATATATATATATATATATATATATATATATATATATATATATATATATATTATTATTATTATTATTATTATTATTATTATTATTATTATTATTATTATTATTATTATTATTATTATTATTATTATTTTAACCGGTTCCAATTCAGATTTGTTGTTCAAATGACATTGAATATCTTTTCAAATAAATCATTGCAAAAACGTTTTTTTTTTAGTAATTCTTTTTGAACTCTTTAAAAATAATGATAAATCAATTATTATTATTATTATTATTATTATTATTATTGCCATTATTATTGCTGTTATTATTATAAGCAATATTATTATTTATCATTTTTATTATTGTCATTATTTCTAATTATTAGTATAATTATTAATGATAATATTTTTAATAATTATTATTATAATTATCATTAGTAATAGTAGTAGTAGTAGTATGATTAGTTTTATTATTTTCGTTATTTTTATTATTACTATTTTCAATATTAAAACTATTATCATTATTATTATTATTATTATTATTATTATTATTATTATTATTATTATTATTATTACAATTGTTACAATAATTATTATATTTTTACTGTTACTATTATTACTGCTAATATCATTATTATTTATTTTTATTATTAGTTTATAATTATTTTATTCTTTCGATTGAGAGTTATTGCTATTTTTCCTACTTTGTAAATTAGTGTTTGTGATAGTGCTTTGCAATCTGCCCTTGTATAATAGTAGAGTGGTTGACTCAGATACTTGAGGGCGCCGGTTTGATCTCAGATGAGGATCCTAGGTAGAAATTACCTAGAATAGGGTAATGCCCGTGAGATGGGAAATTTTTAATAAAAAAAAAAGAAATAAAAAATAAAGAAACCAGTTTAACCTTTCTTCTGTTTCCAAAGGTGAGAACTTCAAAATCAGTTGTTATTACTGACTAAACAAACCAACAAACTATTATATGTGATTGGTTTATTTATTCAGTAATAACAACTGATTTTGTAGTTCTCACCTTTGGAAGAAAATGTGTTGATGTTGGAAGAATATATATAAATTTCGAATCCATACTACCGAAATATTCAGATTGATTAAAGTTGAAGCGCTGTCCTAACACTGATCAATTATTCCTTTCTACAAATTGAGATTCACTAAAAATTCCTTTAACTATCCTTACAAAGTCTTATTTTTGTCTTTACCTTTCTTAACAGTTCCGATTTTCCTTTATAAATCCTTTCTACTTCCTCTCTTTTCTCTTATCTTGTCTTGAATACATCTAAAGAATTATTGTAGAAGATAAATTAATTAATCAGAGACATAATCAGAGAAAGAATGAAACTGTGAAGAAAGATAAGTCAAAACTATCTCCTTAAAAATGGAATGATAAGATTAGAATGTTCGAAAGAATGATATTTTTTGTCAAAAAGATTTGAGGTAGCCGGAGTAAGTGAGACGGTTGATGACGAGCAAGTCCAAGACTCCAATATTTTCAAAAAAAGTTGTACTAGTGAAACGACTAGAGATATGAGGTGCTTACTCCATAGAAAGGTGGATGACAATTGAATAAATCAAGCACCTGAGGAGGTATGAAGATGCTTTGAAGGAGCTTTTGAACACTTAATCTCTTTGTAGCATGTTACCATAGAGATATATATATATATATATATATATATATATATATATATATATATATATATATATATATATATATATATATATATATCATCGCATAAACTGTGCGTATAATATTCCTAAAATTTACTTGCTGGCATTTTTTAAATTCTTTCGCTACTGCATTCTAAAATTGTTTGAACTCTATATTAAATTTTCTTTTAAAAAAAAAAAAAAAAAAAAAAAAAAAAATTACTAGAAAAAAAAAGAATGTCTCTCTCTCTCTCTCTCTCTCTCTCTCTCTCTCTCTCTCTCTCTCTCTCTCTCTCTCTCTCTCTCTCTCTCTCTCTCTCTCTCTCTCTCTCTCTCTCTCTCTCTCTCTCTCTCTCTCTCTCTCTCTCTCTCTCTCTCTCTCTCTCTCTCTCTCTCTCTCTCTCTCTCTCTCTCTCTCTCTCTCTCCTCTCTCTCTCTCTCTCTCTCTCTCTCTCTCTCTCTCTCTCTCTCTCTCTCTCTCTCTCTCTCTCCCTATTTCTTTCACACACATTCACGCACACACATATATTTTCCGTTAACAAAACTTTTCCATTTACAGTTCATCTAGTATTGTTTATCGGTTTACTTTTTGCAACTTTGAGATCATTTTTTTATCAGAATGCCATTATAAATAACGCTAATTATTTTTATTATCATTATCATTAGTAGAAGTAATAGTAGTAGTGTATTTGTAGTATTAGTAGACTTTAAAAAAATATTCATAATAATATCCGATAGTCTTTGAAATTCCTCTAATCTTAAATAGAAATATATTAATTTAAAGAGAAAAAAAGGCTTCCATTTCAACAATTTCGAGCTTCGCATTCGAGAAACTCAAGGCTGCCAACCTAATCTAATATGGTTTTGGAATTTGCAATTTACAATACCGTTTTCTCATATATTCAGGAATTCGAATAAATAAATGCACATGCTTACATAAGGATAAGCATACATATAAATAAGCAAAATTTCATTCACACTTACATATATACATGCATAAATAAATACATGTATGCATTTTTTCGTATAAAAAGCAAAATAAAAATTCGTATCTCACGGGCTTTCTCCTATTAGGAAAATAATTTTGCAAGGTATCCAATGAGAGTTCGAAAAAAAAAACTTTCAAGCACTCGAACAATCACTCTACCGTTTTACAACGGCACTCTTAATAAAATTACCTACGTACATTTATTTAAATGTAATTTACATAGTTCTACATGAACTAAATAGTTTAAACCACTGAGATATAGAGAAAATATAACGTAAAATTACTTTATAAAAATATATAATATATATATATATATATTATATATATATATATATATATATATATATATATATATATATATATATATATATATATATATATATATATATATATATATATATATGTATATATATATATATATATATATATATATATATATATATATATATATATATATATATATATATATATATATATATATATATATATATATATATATATATATATATATATATATATATATATATATATATATATATATATATATATATATATATATATATATATTATATAAAAAAAAAAAAAAAAAAAAAAAAAAAAAAAAAAAAAAAAAAAAAAAAAAAAAAAAAAAAAAAAAAAAAAAAATTTCCCCCCAAAAAAAAATATATTCAGAGGAAAGGATAAAGGAATGAATAGAGAACATAGAAACAGTTGATTAGAAAGACATTCATTTTTTATTCCTGTTATGGTGAATTGAAAAGCGAATATACAAATAGTTTATTATAAGGACAATGTTTTCCTCTTTCAATTTATTGACAAAAGTTTTCGAAAAAGATTTTTATTTTTATGCTTAAAAATTCAATTCTTTTTTTTACGATGAATTTCACTTGTCAAATAGGTTTTCTTTTTTCTTTATATATATATATATATATTATATATATATATATATATATATATATATATATATATATATATATATATAATATATATATATATACTCACAAATGGAAAAAGTTTAGTAGAGTATTTGGAGGAATGATCATGGTGGTCAAGCTTGGGGTCAGAGAGAAAATGCATTTTCTTGAGGTTTTGTTCAAGAAATTATGATCACCAGAAGAGTTAAGAGTTAAGTAAAAAGCTCATATAATTTAGTTCTAAATAGGCAAGATATCCCATGTCATTTTGTAGAATATTCTGAAGATTCTAGTCAGTAACATAAGAACAGGCAGTTTCATTCAGCACATAAAATCCTCATCTAACTTTAAATAAAAATTGAGAATAGAAATAGAGGGTAAACAGTAGTAGGGTTAGTTCTATGAGAACTCTGAAATACATTAGTTTTGTCTAAGAAAAAGAGTGATAACAGGAGAAGAAAAGTCAATTTTCAGCAAAATGATAATATTAATAAACCAGAGAATGTTACAAGATCTAATAAAGAATGAAGACAACTGACGTACCTCAATTGACACTATTAATAACGTCAGAGGCTACCAATGGCTTCTGCATTAGAATTCCGACTTATCCCAATCAGTGTCAATCATAATATCACAGACAATGCTTCTACTTCAGAACTTCAGAAGCAATGAAAGAGGATAAGTAGATAAAAGACAATATTCGGATACTCGAATTATAAGACTGTATGAAAGTAATATCAAAAATATTTGAAGTAACGTACGATCAAGATCTAAATGAAGAAGGGCTGAATATTAGGCTATTTTATTATCATTTATTATTACTATTTTGCACCATTTAAAATAGACAAAACCATTGGTTATTTCAGACGATAAACAAGGGACTTTCGTCCTTCTATTGGCTAATACATCCTACTTATATATATATATATATATATATATATATATATATATATATATATATATATATATATATATATATATATATATATATATATATATATATATATATAATATATATATATATATAGATAGATAGATAGATAGATAGATAGATAGATAGATAGATAGATAGATAGATAGATAGATAGATATATAAACATCCTTGGCCTTTACATAAACAAAAAATGTCTTGGAAACCTCATATCACAATGGTTGCTAGGGCGGCTTCAAAGAAGCTGTAAGTTCTGTTTAGACTGCGAGAATTTTTTTCCTTCCTCGCAGTTACTCCAATTATACAAGGGTCTCATTCGCCCTTGTATGGAGTACTGCTCTCATATCTGGGGTGGTTCAGGTTTTACCCGTGACGTGACGTTGATGCCTTGTCTCTTTTCCTTAAGTACTACAGCGGAAAATGCTCGAGGGAACTATCCACTCGTATACCTCCACCTTTATGGCGTCCTCGTAGCACAAGGGGTATATTGTCCACGCATCAATTTTGGGCTTTCCCTCCCCTACCTCCATCCAACTCGGATCTAAGTACCTTGCACACCATTCTGTCTTCATTCATTCTACGCATATGTCCAAACCATTTTAGCACACCTTCCTCCACTCTATCTACTACACCATTCTTCCATCTACACATTTTTTTCATTTCTAATCCTATCAATTCTTCTCAATTTACATATCGCTCCCAAACCTTTTATCTCAAAGACATTCAAACTTTTTCTTTCCGGAGCATTTATCATCCATGTTTCACAACCATATATTACAGAAGGCAAACACATACATTCAAACATTTTTGTCTTTATTTCTTCCATACTTCTCTTAGGTCCATAACACTTTCATTCCCTCAACCACTCTATTCTCTATTTCTTTTTCAGTCTATTTCTTACCCATATATATATATATATATATATATATATATATATATATATATATATATATATATATATATATATATATATATATATATATATATATATATATATATATATATATATATATATATATATATATATATATATATATATATATATATATATATATATAAAGTCTACTGAATATAGAGAATATTGGTAGATACTAATTTCTTTCATAATATCTTAAACGTAAATGTTACTAGTTTATTGATCTTTATAAGTTAAACTACCAGACCCATTTATATAAGGAATTAAGTAATTTTTCGCCATTTATTATTAAGTACTTTCTGACTATAACTAAGTACTTTTTTGCCATTTAAAGTCAAGTAATATTTCACGATTTGAAATTAAGCACTTTTCCTTTATTATTAAATTATTAAATTTTGTGCGCAGGTAATTCGGAATTTTACAAAATTGTACGTGATAGAAAGACCGTTAGATGAACGAAAAAAAAGGATTCAATTTATTTTCAATTCCTATAAGATATATTACTATTAAGAAAGCAGCTTCACCAATTTACTTTCTAATAAGAAAAAAAAAGACATATTACTCTTAAGAAAGTAGCTCCACCAATTTACGTTCTAATAATAAAAATAAAAGACATATTACTCTTAAGAAAGTAGCTTCACTAATTTACTTTTAAATAAGAAAAAAAAGACATATTACTCTTAAGAAAGTAGCTTCACCAATTTCTAATAAGAAAATAAAAGACAAATTACTCTTAAAAAAGTAGCTTCATCAATTTACTTTCTAAAAAGAAAATAAAAGAAAGTAGCTTCACAACTTTACTTATTATTTACTTTATTACTTTAATAAAAAAGCAGTTTCACCAATTTATTTTTCTTATATGAAATGAGAAGACGTATTAATTATTAAAAAAAAATAGTTTTTCGAATATATTATTCTAATAAGAAAAGAAAAGACATTACTTTTAAGAAAGTAGCTTTACCAATTTATTCTCTAATAAAAAAAGAACAGAAATATTATTTTATAAGAAAGTACTTTCAATAATTTATTTTACATAAGAAAAGATAAATTATTTTAATTTTCTAATAAATTAAAATTTATTTTTCTAATAAAATAAGGAAAAATATATTACTTACAAAAAAAGTAGTTTTAACGATTGATTTTCTTATTACGAAAAGAAAAGACATATTATTATAAAAACTCAGCACCACAAATTTATTTCCCTGCAAAGTAAATAATTCAAAAAATTAAATGCTAAATGGTGATTACATTTTATTATTGACACATTTTATACTGTATGCTTTTCACCAATATTTTTAAAAAACTTTTCCTTATTTTAAAAACTATTTTTTTGGGGGGTGGAGGGGTTTGATTTTTGGTTTTTGGTTTCTAAACTTTTTATTCGGGTTCTTTTAGAATTAATGATTTTATTTTAGATGTTCAAATTTCAATGTTTTTCGTCCAATTCACGACTAGGGCTTATAGTAATAATAATTGTAAAAGTAATAATAATAATAATAATAATAATAATAATAATAATAATAATAATAATAATAATAATAATAATAATAATAATATAATAATAATAATAATAATAATAATAAATAATAATAATAATAATAATAATAATAATAATAATAATAATAATAATAATAATAATAATAAATAATAATAATAATAATAATAATAATAATAATAATAATAATAATAATAATATAATAATAATAATAATATATAATTAATAATAATAATTTGTTAATAATAATAATAATAATAATAATAATAATAATAATAATAATAATAATAATAGTAATAATAATAATAATAATAATAATAATAATAATAATAATAATAATAATAATAGTAATAATAATAATAATAATAATAATAATAATAATAATAATAATAATAATAATAATAATAATAATAATAATAATAACGTTAAAGAAGTACAACATGAATAAATAAAGGAAGGATATAAGTTGTAAACTAAACAGCAAAAAAAAAAAAAATTAAATTAAAAAAAAATAAAAAAAATAAAAAAAATAAAAAAAATAAAACATTAATAAAGGCTTAACTCTTTAAGCAAAAAAAATTATTAACAACATATCAAACGGTTAAGAAAGATTTAAAAGAAGGGTGACTCTACCTCTCATGACTTAAGTAATGAATAAGATCATAATCCTCTTATAAACTTAAATAAGATTATGCAAAATTTATAAAGATAAGATATGAAATATAAGTTGTTGTTTTTTTTTTTTTTTTTTTTTTTTAATTTCTGGAATTTAAGAAATTCAAAAGTTAATTCAAATTTGCTACTTAAGCTAACGAGTAGGATGACACTTTGACGAAACTCTTGCTATTATTATAATTATCATATTATTATTATTATTATTATTATTATTATTATTATTATTATTATTATTATTATTATTATTATTATTATTATTATTATTATTTTTATTATTATTATTATTATATTATCATTATTATTATTATTATTATTATTATTATTATTATTATTATTATTATTATTATTATTATTATTATTATTATTATTATTATTATTATTATTATTATTATTATTATTATTATTATTATTATTATTATTATTATTATTATTATTATCTTAATATCAGATCAAAATATCGCCATCCTAAACTCTAATGTAAAGAATATGGTAAAAACATTATAACATGGGTAGAGGCAAACAAACTCTCCCTAAATTTAAATAAAACACTTTACGTTGTACTAACAAATCAAAAAGGCCTATTGCAGTAAAAAATATAGTCATTTTTCAAACAGCGTCCACAAATTTATTTGGTGTTAACTTTGATGATAAACTCACATTCAAAGAACATATCAATACTCCTGTTAGCAAGCTGTCTTATGCAAATTATGAATTTCTAAAGATTAGGGACTGTTCTATAATATATCCTAAAAAAAACTTTACTACAGTCGTGTCTAGCCCCATCTACTATACTTTCTGGTGTATATTATCAGGATCGCGTAACTACTCTTAACATACAACCCCTTCCTTGTCATCAACTGTCTCATTCAAACTATGCATTCCTAAAGATTAAGGACTCTGTTCCAAAATATATTATTAAAAACCTTTACTACAGTCTTCTCTATCTCCACCAACTCTACTTTATGCCAATGTGCGGTTGTGCCAGTTAGTACTTGTTACAACTTCTGGTAACTAAAAGAAAAAGATAGTTCGTATATTATCAGGATCGAGTAATTGTTATGAACATACAACCCCACTTTCAAAAGTTTATCTATACTAAAACTTCAGGATATCTATTCTCTCTCTGTAAGAAGCCACATCTTTAAAGTCATAAATGGAAGTGCGAATCAACTTCTAACTAACCTAATAATACAGAACCAAACTGAGAGAACTACCAATATCCATAGCACAAATTCCTTTGCACTAGACAAAGCAAAAAACTTTCTTACTAAATCTCGGAGGGCTATCTCATACAATGGCATCGATGAGTGGAACAGTCTCCCTATAAACCCTCAAATACCACCCACTCTACGTTCTTTTAGAAAAGCCATAAAAAAATACTTGTTATTGAAATACTTAAGAGAACTTATTTACCTATCTTCCTTAGGAATTAGTTACAATTAATAGATATAATGATGATGTTAGTGATGATGGTAGTGAATGTTATTATTGTTATCGTACCTGTTATTATTATCATTGTTATTATAATTATTGCTGTTGTTGCTATCATTATTATTATTATTATTATTATTATTATTATTATTATTATTATTATTATTATTATTATTATTATTATTATTATTATTATTATTATTATTGCGAATGCATATTTATAATAAAATTTGAACAATCAGAGTAAATGAAATTGGAAAAGCTACACATTTTTATCTATCTATCTATATATCTATATATATATATATATATATATATATATATATATATATATATATATATATATATATATATATATATATATATATATATATATATATATATATATATATATATATATATATATATATTAATAGACAGAATTGGGGTTCTTACATATCTTTTATTTAGGGAATATTTTTGCCTACCCAAGTATTTTAACTCTGGGATCAAAATACCGAAGAAAAGCAAAAATAAAATCAAATGATTGTGTATACACAAAAAAAATTTAAATAAAAGATGTGTAACTGAATCAATTCTATTTCGTCTGATAATTTCATATGAAAGAAATGAATAATAAAAATATAACGAATTTTTAATTGAGATATTAAATTTTTCAGTATATTCAGAATAAATCACCAAAAACAAACAAACAATCAGTTTTTTCTTCTTTTTATGAAATTGTTGAGAAGAGAAATAAATCTAAAATTCTTATTTTGGTAAATAATTTTTGGTAAAACTTTTCTACATAGTAGTTTTCATTCAAAGCTTGGCATTTAATTGATAAAAAGAATAAATGGTAAAGGAGGTAGAAAACACTTGAAATTGAATATATGGAATTTTCCCAATGATATCTATTGTCTTTTATTTCATATAAATCGGATTAAAATTAATATTTTCTCCAAATTTAAATTTCGACAATTTCATTAAAATGTCCTTTC
>SEYY01013829.1:5000-7500 GCA_009176605.1 Armadillidium nasatum | reverse complement strand
TGAATGAATTGCATGAAGGGATGATCGCGTTTGGGCACGTTTAAAATCTGTACCGTGGCAGAAATTGCAGAGTTTGCCAATATATTGAATCGAACCAGAAACGAACCGAGTCGACAGGAAATTCAGGTCGGAATTATGGCTGACGTGAGCTCATAGGACTAAAAATTAGTTACTTGTGCATGGCACCCACTTAGCAGCTTGGATTACTTCCCCGAGAAAGAAAGACAGATGCGATTTGATTGGGCATTTACAGGATAAGTGTCTAGATGAATGAGATATAATTCTTCTGCCGCAATTGTACCAAAAATTGTGCACATCGGATAGAGTGAGTGAATTCCTATCCAGGAGTCATACGAATTGCTCCATGCGATCTCACAGAATCTGCAGTAATTGAACGTTAAATATTATAATATTTTATCTACAGGGTGTTCAAAAATGCTTAAAAATGCTATTTTAGAGCTAATATCTTTGATGGACAGATATATAAAAAAATGAAATTACTTAACTCATTATCTTGAAGTATTTATGTAAATTATGAGTTTGCAATCCAGTGTTTAAGAGGTAAGGCATACCAATAAAGAAATATATTATTTATTAATTCCACTTATCTAATATACATGTTTTTTTATGAGTATATATGGTACTACTGAAACATGTGCTAAAAAAATTTAACCCTTCAGGGAAGTTGCGATTTCTGAAAGGACATTTTAATGAAATTGTCGAAATTTAAATTTGGAGAAAATATTAATTTTAATCCGATTTATATGAAATAAAAGACAATAGATATCATTGGGAAAATTCCATATATTCAATTTCAAGTGTTTTCTACCTCCTTTACCATTTATTCTTTTTATCAATTAAATGCCAAGCTTTGAATGAAAACTACTATGTAGAAAAATTTTACCAAAAATTATTTCCAAAGAAATTTAATGATTTATTTCTCTCTCAACAATTTCATAAAAAGAAGAAAACTGATTGCTTGTGTTTGTTTTTGGTGATTTATTCTGATATACCGAAAATTTAATATCTCAATTAAAAATTCGTTATATTTTTATATCATTTCTTTCAATGAATTATCAGACGAAATAGAATGATCATTACACTCTTTATTTAAATTTTGTGTATAACCAATCATTTGATTTTATTTTTGCTTTTCTTCGGTATTTTGATCCCAGAGTTAAAATACTTGGGTAGGCAAAAATATTCCCTAAATAAAAGATATGTAAGAACCCAATTCTGTCTATTTTTATATATAATATATATAATATATTTTATATATATTATATATATATATATATATATATATATAATAAAATATGATATATAATATATATATATATATATATATATATATATATATAAAAATGTATAATTTACATTTATTTATTTAATTGTTCAAACTTTTAATTAATATCGCAAAATCTTTTTAAAATTTTATATAAAATATAAAATAATAATAAATAATAATAATAATAATAATAATGATAGCAACAACAGCAATAATTATAATAACAATGATAATAATAACAGGTACGATAACAATAATAACATTCACTACCATCATCACTAACATCATCATTATATCTATTAATTGTAACTAATTCCTAAGGAAGATAGGTAAATAAGTTCTCTTAAGTATTTCAATAACAAGTATTTTTTTATGGCTTTTCTAAAAGAACGTAGAGTGGGTGGTATTTGAGGGTTTATAGGGAGACTGTTCCACTCATCGATGCCATTGTATGAGATAGCCCTCCGAGATTTAGTAAGAAAGTTTTTTGCTTTGTCTAGTGCAAAGGAATTTGTGCTATGGATATTGGTAGTTCTCTCAGTTTGGTTCTGTATTATTAGGTTAGTTAGAAGTTGATTGCACTTCCATATGACTTAAGATGTGCCTTAAGAAGAGGAAAGATATCTGAAGTTTTAGTAAGATAACTTTTGAAGTGGGGTGTATGTTCAAACAACTACTCGATCCTGATAATACGTCTTTTTCTTAGTTAGAAGGTAACAATACTACTGGCACACCGCACATTGGCCATAAAGTAAGGTTTGTGGAGATGAGAAGAACGTGTAAAGGTTTTAATAAATATTTTGGAACAGAGTCTTAATCTTAGGAATGCATAAGTTTGAATGAGACAGTTGAGACGAAGGAAGGGGTTGTATGTAAGAGTAGTTACGCGCGATCCTGATAATATACACCAGAAAGTATAGTAGATGGCTAGACAAGACTGTTGTAAAGTTTTTTTAGGATATATTATAGAACAGTCCCTAATCTTTAGAAATTCATAATTTGCATAAGACAGCTTGCTAACAGGAGTATTGATATGTTCTTTGAAAGTAAATTTAACATCGAAGATAACAGCTCATAATTTTGGGGACGCTATTCGACTGATGGTTAATATCTTTTGCTTTAATATTAAGCTCCACAGACTTTTTATGATTTGTTAGTACCAGATAATATGTTTTATTTAAATTTTGGGAGAGTTTGTTTGCCTCTACCCAT
>SEYY01013828.1:0-12799 GCA_009176605.1 Armadillidium nasatum | reverse complement strand
ATTAACAAAAAAATTGTGTCACTCTTTCTGTTAGTTGTATGAAATGGAAATCTCCATTACACTTTGCATTTAAGCTATTGGTGACAAATAAATTTCAAACTCCACCTCAGAGCATTGCAGAATGAAGCCATGTCCATTTTATATATATTGGTATAACTCACATAGTACGGTTTTGATTAGTTTGGTTTCACTATAGTACAGATTATTAACTAATATAATAATATAAAATTCAAAATTAGTAATTTTTTTAAAAATAAATGAAAAACATAAGCATACTTCCCGCTCAGAGCCTGTATTTTAAAATAACTTCATTACAGACACATTATTTACTATCCAGAATTCAACTAGACACGTTATTTTCAAGATCTTAAAATTATGATCAACCTTTTTTTTTTTGCATATGAAGAGAAGAGGCCAAAAAAAGAAACCAGAGCAAACTTCAATATTGCAATTTTTTAGTAATAAAAAATGAAATCGTTATATATTTTCTTGTTCAATAATATATTAATAAAAGCTTTTAAATTTATGTTTTATTATTCATTCGTATCATTTTATTATTCATTTCAATCATGGAAATTATCATTAATACAGTACATCGATAATAGAAACAAATGCTGACAAAAAAAATTTATTTGATCAATTTATCAATTTTCTTATAGCTTACATTCCTCGAATAGTGCAGTTTGAAACAGTACGAAGTACTGCTAGAACCAATTAGTCATACTATGCGAGGTACTGTGTGTGTGTATATATATATATATATATATATATATATATATATATATATATATATATATATAATATATATATATATATATATATATATATATATATATATATATATATATATATAATATATATATATATATATATATATATATATTCAGATACCTTCATTTTTTTGAGAAGTCCAGCCTAGTGGATTTTTATTGACTTCAGGGTTTTCTAAAATATATATTTTGAAATTTATAAAAATTTAGAAACAAAAATTTCCCTAAATTACTTTTATGTAATATTTTGCTTCTTTAGAAATGAATAAAAGAAATATCTTGGAAATTATTTTCATAAATTGTTTACTTTATTCAGTGACTCCCTTCATCCTCGTTCTAATCATTAAACTGTTTCTTCATTCTCATTTACTATCACAATTATAATGGACATCCTTCTTCTAGATTCTTTGATTTCAAACCTTTTTTGAGGGGAGTGTGAGGGAATATCTTCCAACAAGTCTCACCCTTTCTCTGTCAAACTCTCCAACCACAGACTTAACAAATGTGTAACTCTTACATGTAATCAACCCGTAATGTCTGGTACAGTTTTCTTTTCATTTGTAAATTATCAAATGTCTCTATATTGGGTCATGTTAGCCTCTAAATCTGGTGGATCATTCATTTCAATATAGGTATATATATATATATATATATATATATATATATATATATATATATATATATATATATATATATATATATATATATATATATATATATATATATATATATATATATATATATATATATATATATATATATATATATATATATATATATATCCCACCTGAAAATCTTGTTGATAAGAATCATATTCCAAGTCTAATTCTTCAATTTTTATTTCACTTTCAGATTTGATATTCATTTTATTTTAATGGATATAAATTTTAAATAATTACCAAACCTAAAACAGAAAAATAAAATAAAAACAATTATGGTGGCAAGGATAGTTTTTACCACCTTTGTTTTTCCTGGAATAAAGCTTTAGAAAAACTGGGAAAAAGATTATTAATAATACTGGGTAAAGCCTCAATGATATAATTGAAAAAAAAATTGTCGTATTTACAAACCAGGTGTATTGTAGCAAAATACTAAAGTATCTTCTGTTCTCTTTTTATGTAAAACAAAGTGTGTTTGAATTACAGGTAATAGTATGGTTTTGATAAGCGTTTTTTCTTCTTCTTAATATAGAGAGAAATATCATAAATCTAATTTTTTTTTTTTTGGGGGGGGGAAAGGGTAAATTAGGGCTCGGAAAATGATTTGTCAATTGTAGCATTCACAGAAGTGAATTTTTTTTCGTATCAAGACCAAGTTGCTGAAACTACCAACTAGCGAGCTTGACTGGAACTATACATAGGGATTTGAAAATGATAATATCTATGAGTCTCTACTAGTACAACCAGGTTGCTGCATCATTGGCGTTATAAAAAATTTTAAAAATTTTTTTATAGCTATTTTATATATATATATATATATATATATATATATATATATATATATATATATATATATATATATATATATATATATATATATATATATATATATATCCTTTGTGAGCATTAGTCTTTTTATATAGATTAGGCCTTTTTATTTGCTGTTATGTATAGTTGACTTAAAAGGGTAAAACTATGCCTAACAGCCAGCAAATAGACCTAACCTAACCAAAAACCACTGTTCATTAACTATGAATAATGGCTAAAAAAAAAAAAAGACCTAATCTACAATAAAACTAATGTTCGTTAGGTCTGGGGCTTTAGGCAGGATTGCCTAAAATTTGTAAAGAGGTCAAAAGCCCTCAAATTTTAGGTTAAGAAAATTAGATATAATTTTAACATAAATTTATTTAATTATAAGAAAGGAGTAGAATAGCCAAAATTCACTTAAATTAATGATTATATATATTTTCTAAAAAAAAAACAAAAAAAAAAAGAAAATTACAGATTTTGTATGGTAAAAGTTTTAAAAAAGTACAAAAATTTTTGAATTTTTTTTTTTTTCTGATTCACAATAGTGATTCAACAAGTGTACCTAGGTAAGACCCTAAGTTAAAGTTTGAAAAAATGTAAGATATAAAATTATCAAGTATAACCTGTATTTATACATATCATTATTATTTTATTGCTGTGTATCAAACTTGTATCATTTAGCTGCATTATTTCAAAATTATTTTGTTTATACTTTCAGTCACTATGGTTAAAAGATCGACTTCAGTAGTATGGAAATACTTTGCAATGTTTCAGGATAGGCTTGAAATAGCTAAATGTAACCTGCAGTCAGGAAATTAGAAGAGGACCTTCGGGTGCCAAAAGTAAAAAATTTTTAACTAAATCTTTATAAGGGCATCTAAAATCAAAACACAAAAAAAAAAAAAAAAAAAAAAAAAAAAAAAAAAAAAAAAAAAAAAAAAAAAAAATTGAAAAAAGAAAAAAAAATCTTTTTTTTTTTTTTTTGTTTGATTTAAATCCACTATTAATAAGTATAATTTGTCATTTTAACCCTGGCAGGCAAACCAGGGTTTTCCCCGATTTTTAACCAGAGCCAGAGATAGGGTTAGTAAAAATTCCTGGGGGTTTACCAGGGCCTCAGTTAGTCCATATATATATATATATATATATATATATATATATATATATATATATATATATATATATATATATATATATATATATATATATATATATATATATATATATATGTTTTACCCTATAAAAATAACTCAAGGCATAGGTATGTTGTTAGTTTCAGTAACCTGGTCTCATACAAAAAAAAAAAAAAAATTCCACTACTGTGAATGCTACAATTACCAACGATTTCGCAAACTAAAAACACCAAAAGACATTAAAAACGTTATTACTTGGTTTCTTTTTCGTGCTCTGCATCTGCTAAGCCTAGGGCATTGGCACATCCTAAATGTCATCCAATATTTATGAAAATTCACGGCACAGAATATATTTCACATAGGTCTATGTCACTGAAATATTTCACGTAAGTTACGACATGGAAAAAATGTTGTTAACTTTGAAGGAAATATAACACCAATTTTTCAGGAAAACCACTTGATAAGATGTTACTCATGTCAAATGACAAAGCCAATTCTAAACACTTCTGCTGTAATATAGCCCTTTGTTGAGAGAATAGTGAACATACCATAAATATGAGTCATATCTAACCTGTCATTACAGTTTAAATAAGTTTTCCTAATGGAATTTTCAATACAATCATTTAACAAGCCCTCAAATAACTTCAATCACATTCACAATGGCGTATTATCATCTGGCTGTGCACTGCCAGGTTGCTGTATCAGCATCAAAGTTAATTTAATAGCTATTTTGGAGCTAAATTTTTTTTTTGGGGGGTGATGTTTAAGATATTCAAACTAAGAAGATAAATATGAAATCAAGTATATTAGGCATATTAAATTGATCAAATAGAGCCAGAAATCGCGGAGTTAGGACTATTTGCTGTCTGTTAGGCGCACATTCACCCATAAGCGTAACTAGAAAATTTTTCTAAGGGGTGAGGAACCATGTCCCCCCTCTCTATCAGAGAATTTCAATTAATATGTTATAATTTTCATTTTAGCATCATTATATATATATATATATATATATATATATATATATATATATATATATATATATATATATATATATATATATATATATATATATATATATATATATATATATATATATATATATATATATATATATATATATATATATATATATATATATATATATATAAATATATATATATATATGGTAAAGGTTAAGAAGCTTTCTGAGCTTCGATATTTGGAAAATATCGATATTCGAAAATATCAATATATCGAAACATCGATATGTCAATTCAAGTTTTTTGATATTTGTGTTATTATTATTTAGTTTTCATTTCATGTATGCCTATTATTCCAATTATTTTTATAATTATTATTATTTAGTTTTCTAGCGTACTTAGTTCGACTTATCATAACCTGAACTACCGAAGTTGCCGTAAAATAGAGGATAGGCCTAACCTATACAAGAACGTTGCAATAAGATACAGGCCTACTGCCGTATTACACCACACATACAAACATTATATATATATTTTTATAATTATTATTATTTAGTTTTCTAGCGTACTTAGTTCGACTTATCATAACCTGAACTACCGAAGTTGCCGTAAAATAAGAGGCCTAACCTATACAAGAACGTTACCGCGAGATACAGGCCTACTGCCACATACATATACATATATATATATATATATATATATATATATATATATATATATATATATATATATATATATATATATATATATATATATATATATATATATATATATATATATATATATATATATATATATATATATATATATATATATATATATATATATATATATATATATATATATATATATATATATATATATATATATATATATATATATATATATATATATATATATATATATATATATATATATATATATATATAAATAGCTTACATGTTACGGAAATCTGTCCCTATCTTGGTTGAAAGTGTGAGAAAAATACAAACTTCTCGGCAAAAGTTGAACCAGTCAATCACTGTAGTTTTGCTAACACTAACACAATTTGACACCTGTTTTGATATTTCACATTTTACTTTACATTTATCACATTGTTTTTCACTAAGAACTAATTTAAAATGTTGCCAAAACGCAAGAAGACACCAATTCCTAGAACAAATTAAACTTATGTCTTGAATATTGATCGTAAAATAAATGACCTATATCAGTGTAAGCGAAAGTTAAACTTATACAATGGTTAAACTAACATTATGACTTTTCAAATTTTAAAATGTCGATTTAAAGGATATCGATTAAAATCGAAATTTCAAAATATCGATATAAAAAATATCGAATTTGTGTGTGTGTTTTAAGTTGGAGGTTTGATTCAAAAGAAATACAATGAATAAATATCAAACTTACCTTATTTTGAAGTCGCATAAATGAAGGAATGACATGATTTTAAACAATGAAAAAGGGAATAGTGACTTATCCCTCTAAGATACAGTTATTTATTTTTAAATTTAGGAACTGAAAAAAGTTAATTTTAAAATGATGATTTATTTTGCAGAATTTTATTGGAGTTTAATTTTAAATTAGCTGAACCAGAAGTCACGGTTGGGATCTACAACCTTTGCACAAAAGTTTAACTCTGATCTTCAAATTAGCATCTCTGTAATGTGATACAAAAAAACAGATCTTAGTTATAAACAGGAATATCAACAACTTCAACATGAAAGAACAAAATGAAATAAACTTACGATAATTTAAACAGAATGTTTATTTTTTGAGAAACGTTTAAGTTCCTCATCAGAAAACAATGTATGTCAACACGTGTTCCTTGAAAATAATTTTAGTCCATATACCTTTGATCGCTGAAGCATCAACGATTTATCTATCAAAATAAAATAAGATTCGAACGAATTAAATGGTTTGATTTATTTTATCAATCGATATTTATTGGCTTTTAACTATGTAATCAAAATAGATTTTATGAATTGAAATTACAAAGAGAATTCAGAAAGTTTTTTCCAATATGAAATCGAAAAGAGAACTTTTCGATATGGAATTAAGCGTTTTGAAAACTTTTCGATATGGAGGCGTTTTGAGAACTTTTCGATATAAAAGCGTTAAGATAACTAATTTAATGAAAAATAGCAACCTACCATTTTACTTCCAGTGCTAGCTATTTTTATTGATTTTAGATATATGATTTTGTTTTTTGTTATCTAAATACTATAGTTTTTATAATACATATTTTATAAATGTTTCAAATAATTAAATAAAATGCAATCCCCCCCCCCCCAGTGTTTCATTAGATTCAGTTTGCTTTGGTATTACAGACATTCAAATTCTGTTCAACAAAAGTCTGGCTGTAAATTATTATAACTGCTTTGTAAGCAAAAGTAGTTATAATGGGTTACTAATCCATGGTTACTAATTAAGTTCTACATCTAAAAATAGAAAAAAGTTACAAATGCATGGCACATGATCGTTTATTTACGGAGGGCTCTGCCCCCTGTTCCCCTGATCCATGAGTGGTGGTGATAAAATTTTTAATTATATTCTTTCTCCTTTTTTTTTTTTTTTTTTTTTTTTACAAATTTTAACTTTTCTATTTTTAGTTTCAACAAAAGAAGCGCGGTAAGCTCACGTTGGTTCAAAACCCATAGTATAGTTTTAAAATACAATAAGACGAGGAAAACTCTGCCTGCTACATTTTATAATGGAACAGATAACTACTAAAAATTTCTAGAAATAAAAAAAAAAATATCGTTGGTTCGATACTGAGGATAAAATATCGATATATCGATATATCGAGTTTGAAAATTTAATCGATATTTTTTCGATACTATCGTAAAAAAATATTAATATCTATATATATCGAAACTTTTTCGGCATCCCTACTAGTGAGGAATGAGTATAAACAAGATACTATGGTATTAATGTTTAAATGTTTTAAGAATTTGAATAAATTTGATACTGGTTTTATTTGTGCTTTATTATATGTGTTTAATAAATAAAATACCTTATGTAATTTTTTTCAGACACATTGGTATAAATTGTTGATTTCCTTGTATATATTGGAATAAATTGTTGATTTCCTTGTAATGGTGAAATTTCCTTGTAATGGGAAATGGTGAAGAGTGGGGTACCACAAGGTTCTGTGCTGGGACCACTTTTGTTCCTTATATATATAAATGATTTAGACAAAGGTCTTAAATGCAAGGTTTCTAAGTTTGCAGATGATACCAAAGTGGTTACCTCAGTAAGGAATAATGATGGATGCATAAAGCTTCAAGGTGATCTAGATAGACTTCTTGGTTGGGCAGAGAGGTGGCAAATGAACTTTAATAGTAAAAAATGTAAAGTTCTTCATGTAGGTTACTCAAATGAAGGATTTAATTATGAAATGAATGGGGAGTGGCTTGAGACTGTGGACCAAGAAAAGGATTTAGGTGATGATAATTGCAGTAATCTGAAGTGGGTGATCAATGTTTGGAAGCAAGGAATAAAGCTAATAAGATGTTAGGTATAATTAACCTCAATGTAGTTTACAAGAGCAAAGAGGTTATAAGCAAACTATATAATAGCTATGTCCCAGCATTAGAGTATTGTGCACAAGTTTGGGCTCCTCATTTAAGAAAAGACATAGATATGCTGGAGAGAGTACAACGTCGAGCAACAAGGATGATTTCTGGCTTTGAAAATAAGAGCTATGAAGAGAGGTTGAAGGAGTTAGGAATGTTCTCAGTTGAAAGGAGATTTTTCAGAGGGGATATGATACAAGTTTACAAAATATTTGCATCTGACAGTAATACAGAGATTGAAAAATACTTCATAGTGGACCATGGAAGAGTAACTAGAGGACATAATAAGAAAATTAAAAAGAAGCCATGCCATCTCGATCTAAGAAAATACTCTTTCAGTAATAGAGTTGTTAATTTTTGGAATGACTTGCCAAGGGATTGTTGACTGTGATTCTCTTGTCAAATTTAAAAAGGGGCTAGATAGATATATGGATGGTTTGGGTATTATATAGAATAATCTGACTAAGCCAAATTGGTGGGTATATATGAATTTTTGGATCAGATCAACCATTACCTATGACTAAGCCTAACGGCAGTTTTTGTAGTGGGTGATTGTTCATTGAGTATTGCATGTGTAATGGGGTTTAGTTTTTCTTTTATCTATGCATGACTATGCATGAATGAACTGATAACTGGGATGGGATAGACCTAGTCTTTCGTGCATGTATTAGTATTGTTATTATTTGTTTGGACTGGGACAGTCTCGATAGGCCCTTGTGGCTTCTAACTGTCTCTATGTTCCTATGTTCCTAATGCTTATGCATATGGTAATTATTGTGCAAAATGAACCTTGACCTAGGTCACTTTAATATAGAACAAAGTATAAAGTACAAATCCAACATTGTAGCTTAGCATATATATATATATATATATATATATATATATATATATATATATATATATATATATATATATATATATATATATATATATATATATATATATATATATATATATATATATATATGAGATTGAACATAGTGGTTAAGTCTGGGGATAGAGAGTTGGGTTCAAGCTCAAATGGGGAAACTCTCTCTGGAAAAAAAAATGGAAAATAATAAAAAAAAATATATATACATATATAAATATATTTTTTTAATTTTTATATTTAATTTGGGTGTAAGCTCCAGTTTGAGGATCCACAAAATTTTTACTGTGGTTCAAAGTAAGATGTTTAAAATTTTTTTTTTTTTTACGACAATTGATGAACTAAAAAACTTAAATTGGGTGTTATACCCAGCATATGTCTACGGGGGGCTCTGCCCCCCCGTACCCCCGACCCGTGAGTGATGATGATATTGTCGAATACTTTTCCTTTTCTACGATTTGGGGTATTTTCCATTTTTTTTTTTTCAGAGAGTTTCCCCATTTGAGCTTGTGCCGAGAGTTGGATAGAGAAAGGATGAGACTGTGTAGAAAGACGAGTCACATGAGCCCTTCTCAATGGAGGAGGTATACGACAAGAGAGTTCAGAAGAGCAGTGTCCATTGTAATAGTGATAGTATAGAGTGACGCAACAATTTGATGGGCAGAAAGAGACTGGAGAGAATTAGTGAAAGCAGGAGTTGATAAGACAAAAAGTCCTAGACTCCACCTTCTCAAGGATAGCTGTATGAGTGGAACTACCCCAGATGTATGACTCATACTCCATACAGAGGCAAACAATACCCCTATACAGAGCAAGCAACTGGGGTGATGTGAAGAAATACTGAAGGCGTCTCAGAACACCCAACCTCTTTAAAAGAAAGATCACAAGAAAAAGAAACACCAAGAATATTAAGGAGAGATGAAGGTTTGAGTTGAGTCTTTTTGAAGAAGATATCATAGGTGTGTGGAAGACAAGCTACAGTAAGCAGCAACACAAGACAAATGGAACCAAAGTTAGAGACTGACAACAGTAGACAAGGATTTTTTAATCCTTAATAAGCCAATAGCAAAGTAAAAATATATTAAGTACTGTGATCTTATGTTATAAAATTGTGCCTAGTGGTAATTTGTGAGGTCTCTGACATAGATTTGATTTCAAGTAACTATCAGTTTGATGCCAGTTTTTATAAAATGAGAAAGTGAGACCACTCAAATCACCCTCTACAGAAAAATGTAACCAAGTTTATTTATTTAAATTTGAAGAGTAACAGCGTACATTATAATCTGATCTTTAACTTTATTGCTTAATATATTTATATTTTTGTCAATATATAGTGAAAGTAAAGAGTTTTAATTTTGCTGTATTAAAACACGGATAAAGAGATCTGTTCTACCTGTAGTACAAAATAAGCATATAAATTACTGCCATTTTATATGATATTTAGTATCCCTATTAACACTGTTGGAAAAATTTTCATATATATATATATATATATATATATATATATATATATATATATATATATATATATATATATATATATATATATATATATATATATATATATATATATATATATATATATATATATATATATATATATATATATATATATATATATAAAAAAAAAAAAAAAAAAAAAAAAAAAAAAAAAATGTCTCGAGTAAATATATATATATAATTCACTCGAGACTCTGAATCCAATTCTCCACTTCTGATTTAAAGATTTTAAAATTCATATTTCGTATTGTAATCAGAGATTTTAAAATGCATATTTCGTATTATAAGGCCAACTTTTGGCCACTGTCCACATTTTCAATTTCAGTTTGCAATTACTCCACTTTACAGTACCTTCAGATCTATATAAAATAAGAAAAATTTATTTCCTATTTAATTTTCTAGAGGATTCAGAAAAAAGAAAACAAAAATCCTGATGTTTTCATAAATTGAGCAAAGGTTTTTTTAACAATTTCATTTTATACCCATATTATTGGCCATTGATTTTGAGAGGAAAGTAGAATTAAATTATATGTTGGAACAGATAAAACTAAAGTTTCAAGCAAAATAGATCAAAGTACAATCAAAAAGAAAAGTGTGTCATAAAGTATATTGAAATGGGTGGGTGTGGAGCCCAAGTAAGAGGAAATTCTTACTAGAAGTGTAAAAAGTCTAGAAAGTCTTTTTCATTCTTATTAATTGCTTTTAGAAATTTTATTTTTAAAATTTAGTATATATGGTTTCGTACACTGTGTAATAAAGAGTATATTCTTATGTTCTTTAATAAGAATTTTCAGGAATAGACGCTAATTTGAATTATTTATTTTATCAGAGAATTTATTAAAAAATAATACTGATTTTATAATGGATTTCAAGCACGAAACTGAAATTAAAAATGAGATTTTAGAATTTACTCAAGATGATGGAAAGATCACCCATTGCTTAGGTCAAGTTTTAAGAAATGACGAACTTCAGGTATGAAAAATTATTATTATTGAATTATAGTCTTAAAGACAATTGACCTATTATAGAAATTATAAATTTATTTCTCTCTTAATGTTATTGTGATTTGATTGATAAAAACTATTATTGGTATGAAAGAGGTAAAAAATGATTTCTCAAAAACAAACCTGTTTAGTTTTACTTTTTTTCAAATATTGTATTTTTTTTTTTAAATTAAAGTTTTTTTATCTTAATATCTAACTTTAAAGTTATTAACTTGAATAATTGACATAATGGAGTAAACTACCACAAAAATCCCTTAGGGAATATTATTTCCATATTTATTTGAAATGTATTAATGTCCTTGCTTCAGTATTAATAATCAACCACATCTTAAACTTGGATCAGTAAGTTCACCTTTGGTTTTCTTCTGTCTTTAATTTAATACCTAACCTGAAATAAACTAATTTACTGTATTTTTTATTTATTTTTATTTTTATTTATTTTTATTATTATTGATTTTGTAAAATGTTTTGAACAGGAGAGAAATTACCTTGCAAATATCACTATCAAAAGAGAGATTGAAGTGAAAGATGAGCCTTTTGATATTGTTGAAGCGAAAGATAAATCTTTAGGTATTGAGGAAGAAGATTCTATGATTGATGAACTTCTTGAGCCGAGTTCTGCAGTAAATGAAAATCAGGTACCAGTATGTAGAAGGAGTTTATCATTGATAGGAGTATTGAAATGTTTCCTTATCAATTCCAGTTTATTTTCACCCTACTGTTTTCTTCTCCTGTCACTACCCTCAATTTCTAACCAAAGTTGGATATTTTCCATATATATCAATGATGTTATCAAATTTTGATGTGTCTGAGTTTTCTTTTTAATAGCTTAGGTTCTTTTGCCAATCTACAACTAATTCATCACCTAATTCTACTGATTTTATAAACTCTTTGACTATCTAAACTTCAAAATAAAGCATATCTTTCTTCTCTTTTCCTAGAAGTCATCATTTTGGATTATTTCAGTGTTTACTAACACCAGTGGCTTTCCTCTTGTTCTCATGATAAAGCTGGTGAGTTCTCCTACCATTTTTTGTTTCATAACCTTTCAGCAGTTGAACTCACTACTTGTATCTTGGGGAAGATTCCAACATATTTGACCTTGTGTTTAACCTCCGATCTTTCTCCTTATAGTGTTTAATCCTTTCCTCCTCTGGGTTCATTTGATCACCTTATCTCTGTATCTTGTTTGGTCTTTCAAGTCTTCTGCTGGAATGGCACTCGCCTTCTGTAAGGAGTCGTAGAATATGAGGAGTAAAAAAGAGCTCCTGATAGAAAAGATAGAAGGTTTAGAGATAAAATTCCTATAAAGTCTTTGAATTTTTGTTAAAGAATCCCAACACAATGCAGAATTATTAAGCTTGCACTAGTAGTAATCAAGCATCAATGAATTTATAGAATTTGACTTAAAGAATAAATATTAAATATAATATTTAAATATTCTTACCTTCGAAGAAGAAAGATTTTCATTTAAAATTTTACCTGCTTGAATTCCCTTGAACACCTTTTGCAAAGGCTTTG
>SEYY01013827.1:15000-17500 GCA_009176605.1 Armadillidium nasatum | reverse complement strand
AATAGAGACTTAAATAGAGAGAAGAGATAGATAGATAGATAGATAGATAGATAGATGATATAGATAGATAGATAGATAGCTAGATAGATAGATAGATAGGTAGATAGATAGATAGATAGATGGATAGAAAAATTAATAAATAGATAGACTTAAATAGAGAGAAAGCCAACACAAACAGGAAAATAGAATGAAAAGGAAAACTGAAATTGCTTTAGGCGTTTTCATAGACTAGAAAAGTAGAATAACTAAAAGAATGTTAAAGTGCAAAAAAGGTTGAAAAGGAAAAAGATAAAACAAGGTCATGTGAGACTGATAAAAAAAAATTCTTTAGAATAAAATATAAAAAGATGGTAATTAGTTTGATTAATAGCAAAAATTTTAGGTAACATAAATTAGAAATAAAGATGACATCACCCTAAAATAATACAGGAAGCTGTATATATATATATATATATATATATATATATATATATATATATATATATATATATATAATATATATATATATATATATATATATATATATATATATATATATATATATATATATATATAATATATATATATATATATATATATATATAATATATATATATATATATATATATATATATATATATATATATATATATATATATATATATATATATATATATATATATATAAGTTTTTTAAAAGATACCTTTCATTTACTAAATGCGTTTAAACTTTATAATCCAACTTTTTAAGCCGTTGAATTCGACTTTCAGGAATTTTATTAAATTTCTTTCCTGACACTTTTGTTCGTTTTCAGATTTTTGTATTTTCGAGCATTTATAAATGCTTTCCTCAGGGTATGGGATGGGGTCGAGGGGATAGGGGGAAATATCATGCTATTAAATAGGCGTGTGTGTGTGTGTGTGTGTGTGTGTGTGTGTGTGTGTGTGTGTGTGTGTGTGTGTGTGTGTGTTTGGGTGGAAGAGGAGGTTGAAAAAACTGTGATGTATGAAGGGAAATTAGGTTTCGTTTATATATTGAGATTTAAAAGTGTTTAAAATTTTGTTATAGTAGCTTAAAGGTTTTCCTATCTATCTTACATATTTATATTTCTCACTGTCATTATGTTTATGTAAACACATATAAACTAATACACATATGTATATTCTATCTCGTTCTCTCTCTCTATATATATATATATATATATATATATATATATATATATATATATATATATATATATATATATATATATATATATATATATATATATATATATATATATATATATATATATATATATATATATATATATATATATATATATATATAATATATATATATATATATATATATATATATATATATATATATATATATATATATATATATATATATATATATATATATATATATATATATATATATATATATATATATATATATATATATATATATATATATATATATATATATATATATATATATATATATACAGAGATGAAATTTATGAAAATACTTTTCAATTTTAATTTATTCCCAAATTTCCAAGTGGAAAAAAGAATTAATGAGTATCTCACCAATATCTTCAGACCCACCCTTCATTTTCCTACTGTACTCAAACCAAAAATATACTTAAAACTTCCGTATACAGGATCACTTACATCTCAACTTAATAGAAATATTCTTACTATAATTGAAGCTTCATTCTCACAATGCAGTTCATTCTTATATATTATTACTCCTTCTCAATTTAAAGCTTCTTCAGACACAAAGAGTCTAACCCTATGTTTCTCAGATCCTCATTAATTTATTTATTTAAATGTGCCAACTGTAATGCGGCGAATGTATGCCAAACTAGTCTAAATTAACAGTGATGTTTGATAAGAATAGAGGAATTTCCTTTAGAACAGACCTTCCTCTTTGTTCTCCTGTTCACTTTGCCATAAAAGACCATGGAGATACCCACCCTTTTTATTCTTCTAATTTCTCTATTCTTCAACATGCATCTCCCTTCTTGATTGTGGGATTTTGAAGTTTTATATATAAAAATTAATTGCCCTTCTTTAAAAGATCAAGCTTCTTATATTGTAATTTTCACTAAATAATGAAGTCCTTTTTCAGAAATAGTCAAGCCTTTTATTTTTATTTATGTTATTTCAATCTTAATATTATTACTTTATTCTTTTTTAATTTAATGGCAATTATTATTATTCTAAATATCATATAGATAGTTAATGAATTTATATTTTGATCGTATTTTAAAATAAAAATTTGTAAAATTTAGTTTTTGTTGAAGGCGGACTGAGATACGGTTCGAAACGTTCACAGTGTATTAAATAAGTATGTGGAAACCCTTAGTTCTGGCTTTGAACTTTCTAATTAAATTAAGGTTCACTAAGAAAGAAACTATCTCAACTTTATATATTATATATATATATATATATATATATATATATATATATATATATATATATATATATATATATATATATATATATATATATATATATATATATATATA
>SEYY01013827.1:0-2500 GCA_009176605.1 Armadillidium nasatum | reverse complement strand
AACAATTCGAAGGGCAGAAAAAGATTGGAGAGAGTTAGTAAGAGCAGGAGAGTTGATGAGGCAAAAGGCCCTAGACTTCACCTTCTCAAGGAGAGCTGTATGAGTGGAACCACCTCAGATGTATGAAACAAGCAACTAGGGTAGCGTGAAGTAATTCTGAAGGCGCCTCAGAACACCCAACCTCTTAGAAGCTTGTTTAGAAAAAGAAGTAATGTGATCTTTCCAAGAAAGAAACACCGAGAATATTAAGAAAGATGAAGGTTTGAGTTGTGTAGTTCCGAAGAAGACATAGTTGTGTGGAAGATTGTGTTGAGTGGAGAGATGGAGGAAGTGTGTTTTTGAGGCATGAAAACAACCATGTTTTATCTGCCAAAATTTGAAATACGTAATGGAACTGCTGTTGGGAGGGACGTTTTTCAAACTGGAAGGAGTAATGAAGGGTGGAGTCATCAGCATAGGAGTGGATAGGAGATGAGGTAATAGAGAGAAGGTCATTAATGAAAAGCAGAAAAAAGTGTTGGGGATAGGACAGAACCTTGAGGAATACCACTATTAATAGATTTAAAAGGAGTAACGGCGACCTTCTACAGATGCTGCTATAGAACGACCAGAAAGGATATTAGAAAGAAGATCACAGAGAGAAGGATAGATATTAAAAGAGGGAAATTTTTAAATCAAAACCTTGTACTAGACTCTATCGAAGGTTTTCGAAATGTCCAGCGCCACAGAAAAGAGATTCACCGAAATGCCGAATAGTGGAGGACCAAGAGTCAGAGAAAAGTGAAAGAAGATCACCAGTAGAGCGTTTCTTACGAAAGCCATATTGACTATCAGAGATAAGATTAGAAGAATTGAGATGTTTCCAAATCTTCCTGTTAAGGATAGATTCGAAAACTTCAGAGAGAACGGAGGTCAAAGAAATTTTACGGTAATTGGAGGGTTGAGAGTTGTCCTACTACTTCGGCACAGGATGAATGAGTGCACGTTTCCAGCAAGAAGGGAAGGTCGAAGTAGAGATACAAAGGCGAAGTAGTTTAAAAAGGCAGGGTGTAAGCTTGGAAGCACAAGTTTTGAGAACCACAGGAGGAATACCACCGGGACTATGCGCCTTCTTAGTATTAACCTCAAAAAGAGCAAATATGACGTCTTTAGAAGAAATTCTAATTTTAGGCATATATGGGTTGGAGGGGGTTGAAGGAGGAGGTATAGTTGTGGAATCGTCTAAGGATGAGTTAGATTCAAATGTTTGAGAGAAGAGTTCAGCTTTAGAAGAAGGTAAAATAGCAGTTGTGCCGTAGGAGGATACTAAAAGTGAAAAAGAGGAAGAAGCAAAGTTAGAGTGGACAGTTTTTGCAAAATGCCAGAAAGAACGTGAAGAACAGGAACCAGAAAGATTATTGTATTTTCTACAGAGAAAAGAGTTTTCAGTGTTACGAAGGATAGATTTTCCCCGATTCCGGGATGAAATATAAGTTGCGCGAGTTTCTGGAGTTTTAAGATGATGGTAAACCCTGAAAACAACATCCCTGCTCGTATATTGCGAGAACAAGCAGAGTTTAACCAAGGTTTGTTAAGTTTCGTAGAAGGGAAAGAAAATGGAATGTACGCCTCCATGCCAGAGAGAATCACCTCGGCAATGCGTTCTGCACACTCTCATGAACCCCTCCCACGGAAGGAATAATCATTCCAAGGGAAATCAAAGAAGTACGACCGCAATTCCAACCAGCTTGCGGTACCGAGATGTCACAAACGTGTCTTTTCAATAGAAGAGAGTCATTCCTGCGGAAGACTTGATGAGATAGAAGAGGACACAGAGATAAGAAGGTGATCGGAAGAACCCAGAGGAGGAAATATATAGAATATGTAATATATATATATATAATATATATATATATTATATATATATATATATATAATATATATATATATATATATATATATATATATATATAATATATAATATATATATATATATTATATATATATATATATATATTATATATATATATATATATATATATATATTACCGTGGCTCAAACGGTAAGTGATTGACTCACGTGCTTGAGGCGACGGTTCGATCCCACTTCGGATCCTAGGTATATAACTACCTAGAAGTTCCTCTCCTCGAATAGGCAATGCCCGTGAGATGTAACTTTAAAAAAAAAAAAAAAAAAAAAAAAAAAAATAAATATATATTATATATATATATATAATATATATATATAATATATATATATATATATATATATATATATATATATATATATATATATATATATATATATATATATATATATATATATATATATATATATATAATATTGAATAAAATTATAGCCAAATGAAATGGATTCAAAAAATCGTTCGTGCGATTACTATAAATTTGTTATTTTCTTCGGTAAAAAAAAAAAAAGTTTTATAATTTGAAAAGACCAAAATTACCAAAATTGATTATTGCCTAATTTACATAGATTTGTTTATTTCCTTCGATTTGCATTT
>SEYY01013826.1:5000-14199 GCA_009176605.1 Armadillidium nasatum | reverse complement strand
TTTAAATATCTGGGAATGCTAGTTGAGGGAAAAGGGTTAAAAAAAGAATAGAGTGATGGAGGGAATGAAAGTGATGGGGGGACTGAGGGAAGAATTGAAGAATTGGAGAATATCAAAGAAAATAAAGGTAAGAATGTTTGAGTGTATTTATCTACCATCTTCAATATATGGATGTGAAACATGGGTGATGAATGCTCAGATTAGGAAAAGATTAGAAGTTTTTGAGATGAAAGGATTCAAGACTATATGTGGGTTAAAGAGGGTAGATAGAATCAGAAACGAAAGAATAAGAGAGATGTGTGGATGGAAGAGGGGAATAGTGCGTAGAGCTGAAGAGGGTGTATTAAGATGGTTTGGGTATATGTGTAGAATGGATGAGAATAGGATGGTGATTAGAGTGATGAGATCCGAGGTATAGGGAGGAAGTGGGAGGGGAATGCATAGGTGGAGGTGGATGGATGGGGTGAGGGAGATATTGGGGGGGAGAGGTTTGAATGTGGACGAAGGTAATAGTGTGGCGGAGGACAGAGTGAGATGGAGGGCGTTGGTGAGGAGGGAAGGGAGATAGAGTGTGAATGTGTGGATGTGAGTGAACTGTGACGGACACCACCTTACGAGAGTGCGAACCTTAATCAAATTAGAAAAGCTAATGCCAATACTAAGGGTTTCCACAAACACATTAACACACTGAACGTTTAACACCGTATCTCGGTCCGTCTTTAGCACAAATTAATTTTAAAAATTTCTATTTTAAAATACAATCAAAATATAAATTCATTAACTATATATAAGATATTTAAAATAATAATATATAAGATATTTAATATAAAATTAACTGAAAATAAAAAATAAAAAATAAAGTAATTATATTAATATTGAAATAACAAAAATAAAAATAAAAAGGTTGGAATATTTTGGGAAAAGGACTTCATTATTGAAGTGAAAAATACAATAGAAGAAGCTTGATCATTTAAAGATGAGCAATGAGTTTTTATATATAAAAGTTCAAAATTCTACGACCAAAAAGGGAAGATGCATGTTGAAGAACAGAGAAATTTATGAAGAAAAAGTGTGGATATGTCCATGGTCTTTTATGGCAGAGAATGCAGGATAGCAAAGAGGATGGTCTGTTCTAAAGGAAACTCCTCTATGCTTATCAATCCTTACTTTCAATTGTAGACCAGTTTGGCCTACATATGCCGCATTACAGCTGTACAATTAAATAAATTAATGAGGATCTGAGAAGCATTGGGTGAGATTCTTTGTGTCTGAAGAAGATATAAATTGAGAGGGAATTATTATTTATAAGAATAAACTGGCGCTGCGCGAATGTAGCTTCAATTATAGTAAGAATAGTTCTATTAAGTTGAGATATAAATGATCCTATATACAGAAGTTTTAAGTATATTTTTTGTTTGGGTACAGTAGGAAAATGAAGAGAAGATCTGAAGATATTAGTGAGACACTCGCTAATTAATACTTTTCCACTTGGAACTTTGGGTATAAATTAAAATGGAAAAGTATTTTAATAAATCCTGTCTCTGTTTGGATATATAATATATATATATATATATATATATATATATATATATATATATATATATATATATATATATATATATATATATATATATATATATATATATATATATATTTTTATACATTACACCATATCCCGCATACTGCAGGGTGGCGTCGACTGCATGAAAATTCCTGCAATCGTACATGGGAAGATAAAAAAAAAAAAAAAAACTGATTGAAAGGAATCCCAGACCTTAGAACCATGTGAAGAACTATTCTTCATGATCCAACCTTGTCGCCCAATCCAAACTCGTGTTTTAAATTTACTATTCTTAATACTAATGATGAATTTTCCATTAAGACGAAAGTATGCTAATTGAAAGTTTTGTTGCTCCTCCAGAAAATTTTGAAAATAATTTGAATGTGATTAATTTAATTTTCTTTTTCGAAAATATTTTTAAAAAAATTTATATTTGAAAATAAGTTTGTTATTATTTTTAAGTTCGGAAATAATTTTCTTTTCACTACAATTCTTCAGCATTCTCCAAACAGTCTTTCCAATTGTGAAAGCTGATATGTCTTTTCTTTTCTTCTCCTCTTCAGTTCTCTTCTCTTCTCTTCTCCTCTCTTAATATATATATATATATATATATATATATATATATATATATATATATATATATATATATATATATATATATATATATATATATATATATATATATATATATATATATATATATATATAATATGGCATAAGGGTCCACCATCTCTCTACCCCACCCCACCCCCTTAAAAAGTATGAAGTTAGTAATAGTTATTAGTATGTAGGCAAATACCAGTGTTGCGAAAAATAAATAAATAATAATTAATTAATAAGTAATATATATATATATATATATATATATATATATATATATATATATATATATATATATATAATATATATATATATATATATATAGTATGGTATAAGGATTACCATATCCCTACCCTTGCCCCACCCCACCCCACCCACACCTCACCCTTCACCCACCCAACCTCAAAAAGTATGAAGTTAGTAATAGTTATTAGTATATTGGCATATAACAATATTGCGAAAAAATAAATAAATAAATATAATATATATATATATATATATATATATATATATATATATATATATATATATATATATATATATATATATATATATATGTTCAATGATATAAGGTCCACCATCACCCAACCGCTGCCCTACCCATATCAACCACTTCATTGCTATTAAGAACACACACACATTCAAACTCATATAGTATGTTGCCATAGTAACGATTTTTAGTTCTTTTCACTAAATAAACAAATTTCACTGAATATTTTATTATATTCATTCCAATTTGTTAGCGAGGAGTCGTGTCTGGCATTTCGGTGCCACTAACTGGTCTGACTTGCGGTTGTACTTTTCTGATTTTCCATGGAATGATTATTGTTTCCGTGAGAGGGGTCCCTCTGAGTGTGCAGACTGCATAACCAAGGTGATTCTCTCTGGCATGGAGTCGTTCATTCTATATTCTTTCCCTTCTACTAAACCTAACAAGCCTTGGTTTAACTCTGCTTGTTCTCTTGCTATCCGTCGCAGGGATGTTGCCTTCAGGGACTACCGTTGTCTTCAAACCCCAGAAACTTATTCAATTTATATTTCATCCCAGAATCGTGCAAAATTTATTCTTCAGATACCAAAAACTCTTTTCTCCGCTGAAATGCAAGAATCTTTCTGGTTCCTGTTCCTCTCGCCCTTTCTGGCATTTTGCAAAAAATGTTAACTCTAACTTTTCTTCTTCCCCTTTCCATCCTTTAGTAACTTCTGACGGTGCAACTGCCGTTTTGCCTTCCTCAAAAGCTGAACTTTTCTCTCAAACTTTCTCTTCTAATTTAACATTAGACGATTCTGGAGCTGTCATACTTCTTCAACCCCTCCAACTCATTTATGACTTGAATTATAATATCTTATAAAGACGTCATTTCTGCTCTCACTGAGCTTAACACTAAGAATGGGTATGGTGCTGATGGTATCCCTCCTGTGGTTTTCAAAACTTGTGCTTCCGAGCTTGCACCCTGCTTTGGAGAGAACAAGACGTTGGGTATGGTGAATGTAGGCATTTTATATTTTTCTGCTACATATTTATTTTTAATTGCTTTAAATTATTTTTAAATATTTATAAAATTTTTAAAATATCTTTTGATTTTTAATTATTCTTAATAACTTTTTAATAATTTTATTTTAATTTTTATTTATTTTTATTTATTTTTAATTATTATAAAAATTAATGAAGGAGGGGTGGGTGGAGAGGGAGGTGTGCTGCTTAGGGGTAAAATTGGTCGTCTTATAAGGGCAGAGTCCTCTGGGGCTTTACTCTGCTAGATGGGGGTTATCCTTGGGCCTTTTTTTTGTTAGGTCTAGTTAGATAAGGTTTGATTTCCTTGTAAAATTTGCCAATAATACACCTTATTGCTTAGTTGTCAGTTTACATACTGTAAATAGAGTAATTTAACCTAACATTGCAGATGGTTCAGAATAATGAAAAAGATCTAATTGGTCACGTTTTAAAAATACAAGAGTCAGCTTGCAAAAATTATTCATAATTTGTTTTCAGGAAATCAAAATCTGAAAAACAGTTATTTCCATTTAAGTATAATTTTCCCTAAAGATAAAATATAGATATTTTATAAATAAACTAATTAATTTAGTGGAGATGAATCAAATTCGTTTCATAGGATCACAAGAGGTCAAGAAAGCCCTCACTTGGCAGATTCTTATTCCTGCTACGGAAAAAAGTCTGGTTGCATTTTCAAGAGGTCCTCTTCATGATGAGGGAGCTATTCAACCTCTTCGATCAACAATAAATCTTCAGAACAAGAATGGGTTTGTGTGGATATATATATATATATATATATATATATATATATATATATATATATATATATATATATATATATATATATATATATATATATATATATATATATATATATATATATATATATTTTTTTTTTTTTTTTTTTTTTTTTTTTTTTATGTCTCCTCCGGTGGGCAAAGGCCAGAGGCCTACCAAATTCCACCGGAGTTGGGAAAGATCTATTATCATGGTCGATGGTGGCCGACGTGTCCAGACACACGGCGTTTGAAAGTATGCAAGTCAAAGGAAGTTGGGAAAACAGATGAAGGGAGTGTGTTCCAGACTTTACCAGTAGAGTATATGTAAGACTGAGCATAGCGGTTAAGTCTGGGGTCGGAGAGTTGGACAGAGAAAGGATGAGAATGTGTAGAAAGGCGTGTCGCACGAGCTCTTCTCAATGGAGGAGGTATGCAACGAGAGAGTTCAGAAGAGCAGTGTCCGTTGTAATAGCGATAGTAAAGAGAGAGTGACGCAACAATTCGACGGGCAGAAAGAGATTGAAGAGAGTTAGTAAGAGCAGGAGAGTTGATGAGACGAAATGCCCTTGACTCCACCTTCTCTAAGAGAGCTGTATGTGTGGAACCACCCCAGATGTGCGAAGCATACTCCATAAAGGGACGAACAACACCCCTATACAGAGCAAGCAACTGGGGTGGCGTGAAGTAATTCTGAAGGCGCCTCAGAACACCCAACCTCTTAGAAGCTTGTTTAGAAAGAGAAGTAATGTGATCTTTCCAAGAAAGATCACGAGAAAAAGAAACACCAAGAATATTAAGGACAGATGAAGGCATGAGTTGTGTGTTTTCGAAGAAGATATCATAGTTGTGTGGAAGATTGTGTCGAGTGGAGAGATGGAGGAACTGAGTTTTTGAGGCATTGAAAACAACCATGTTTTCTCTGCCCCAATTTGAAATACGAGAAAGATCAGAGGTTAGTTGCTCCAAGGCTACCCTTCTCGAGTCTATCAACTGCTGTTGGGTGGGACGTTTTTCAAAATGGAAGGAATAATGAAGGGTGGAGTCATCAGCATAGGAGTGGATAGGAGATGAGGTGATAGAGAGAAGGTCATTAATGAAGAGTAGGAAAAAGTGTTGGTGATAGTACAGAACCCTGAGGAACACCACTGTTAATAGATTTAAAGGATGAACGGTGGCCGTCTACAACAGCTGCTATAGAACGACCGGAAAGGAAATTAGCGAGAAGATCACAGAGAGAAGGATAGATACCGAAAGAGGGAAGTTTAGAAATCAAAGCTTTGTGCCAGACTCTATCGAAGGCTTTCGATATGTCCAGCGCGACAGCAAAAGATTCACCGAAATGCCGAATAGCGGAGGACCAAGATTCAGAGAGAAGGGAAAGAAGATCACCTGTAGAGCGTTTCTTACGAAAGCCATACTGGCGATCAGAGATAAGATTAGAAGAATTGAGATGCTTCCAAATCTTCCTGTTAAGGATAGATTCGAAAACTTTAGAGAGAACGGAGGTCAAAGAAATAGGACGGTAGTTGGAGGGTTGAGAGGGGTCCCACTTCTTCGGCACAGGTTGAATGAGCGCACGTTTCCAGCAAGAAGGGAAGGTTGAAGTAGAAGAGACAAAGACGAAATAGTTTACCGAGGCAGGGTGCAAGCTCGGAAGTACAAGTTTTGAGAACCACAGGAGGAATACCATCGGGACCGTACGCCTTCTTAGTGTTAAGCTCAGAGAGAGCAGAAATGACATCTTTAGAAGAAATTCTAATTTTAGGCATAATTGAGTTAGAGGGGGTTGAAGGAGGAGGAATAGCTCCGGAATCGTCTAAGGTTGAATTAGAGGCAAAAGTTTGAGCAAAGAGTTCAGCTTTAGAAGAAGGTAAAACAGCAGTTGTGCCGTCGGAAGATATTAAAGGAGGGAAAGAGGAAGAAGCAAAGTTAGAGTTGACATTTTTTGCAAAATGCCAGAAAGAACGTGAAGAAGAGGAACCAGAAAGATTATTGCATTTTCTACGGAGAAAGGAGTTTTTTGTGTTACGAAGGATAGATTTTGCACGATTCCGGGATGAAATATAAGTAGCGTGAGTTTCTGGAGTTTGAAGACGACGGTAATCGCTGAAGGCAGCATCCCTGCGGCGGATAGCACGAGAACAAGCAGAGTTAAACCAAGGTTTGTTAGGTTTAGTAGAAGGGAAAGAATATGGAATGTACGCCTCCATGCCTGAGAGAATCACCTCGGTAATGAGTTCTGCACACTCCGAGGGACCCCTCCCCCGTATATATATATATATATATATATATATATATATATATATATATATATATATATATATATATATATATATATATATATATATATATATATATATATATATTATATATATTATATTTTATATATTTAGGGAATCTTAGTTTTACAAAGATAAAAAGGAAAAAAAAAAAAAACTCTGAACATAATTTATAATGGTTAATCGACGTTTTGAGGAATTAACTTTCCTCATTTTCAGGACACAAACAATAATAAACTTTAATAATTTGCAACACCCATGATACATTTATTATAAATTAAACTAAGATTTATCGAACATTTTTCTTCATTATTGCCCACAATTAGAAATTAGAATTGTTTTTTCCCTCTAATATTAAGAATGGCTTCTCTTTCAAGCATTAGGAGAATTCCTTTTGCTCTGCGTTCCTCCGTGATCTATAAATATACTTGTGACCTCTGTAAAGAAGTTTATGTTGGTAGCCCTGTGAGTCAACTCATTTCTAGAGTATGGGTGCATATGAGAACATCAGTTCGAACAGACATGCCTTTAACTCTCCCATCCTCCTCGAGCATCGGAAAGTATTGCGACGCTCACAACCCTTTAGTTTATCCCTCAACTGTAGAATGAAAAGTGAGCTGAATTTTGATAAATTCCTTTACATGCAAATAAAATAAACACAGTTGTCACTTCAAGACTGGCAGAGACTATAACAGCGTTGGTCTGGAAAATGGAACTTAGTTAAGTTTGCTCCGCTGAGACTACAGTGTAACTTAGCACAGTAGGGAAAACGGAGAACGGCTATAAGATCCCCCCTCTAAGATCTTGCAGAACAGCTTTTCACTGTAACCGAAAAGGGAGACAGACTGTTCTGCCAGATCGTGTCAATGGGAGAACGTTGGAGAAGATCGCCAGAAGAAGAAGCTGGAGTTGGAGTCGGAGTCGGAGAGAGCGGCGATTGTGGAATCTGAAAAGGAGGAGAAGGAAGAGGTGTGCGGAGTGAGTGAAAGAGAAAGAGAAGAAGTAGGAGAAGATGGAGGAAAATGAAAAACTCGCACATATTGTGAATCTCAAGAGAGGGACTAGCGATTAGAAAATAATCTAGATAAGCCCAGCAGAAGGAGAGTCCACGGAGCACAGAATCCATGAACCTCTGGAAGGTCTGGGCGGCGTTGTGAAGTCCATAGGGCATACGATGAAATTCGAAAAAACTAAAAGAAGTTATCATAACTGTTTTAGGAATGGAACGACCTCTTCTTTCTTTTCTGTCAACTGTGGTTTTCCTCAGGGTTCCGTTTTATCTCCAACTTTATTCTTACTTTTCATAAACGATCTTCTCAACTGCACTTCTAACTCTTTTCACTCTTATGCTGATGACTCAACTCTACATTCTTCTACTCATTTCAAATCTGCTCCCTTTTTTGCTTCTAGAGTTGCTTCTCGTCTTCAACTTTCCGATTCTATTCTTGGCGATCTGGATGGGATTTCCCGTTGGGGTCATAGCAACCTTGTGAAATTCAACTCTTTAAAAAACTCAACTACTTCACATCTCCCTCTTAAAAACACCTCCTAACTTTCCTATCCTCTTCGATGGCTCTCCCGTCTCACCTGTAAATAACATTAACATTCTTGGTCTAAACATAAAAAAACAAACTGTCTTGGAAACCACATATCACAATGGTTGCTAAAGCGGCCTCTAAGAAGCTGGGAATTCTGTTCAGATTACGAGAATTTTTTTCTTCTGAGCAGTTACTCCAAATATATAAGGGTCTTATTCGTCCTTGTATGGAGTACTGTTCTCACATTTGGGGGGGGGGCTCCGACTCCTCTCTTCTGGATAGGGTTGATTCAAAAGCTAAAAGATTAATAAACTGTCCCCACTTTCAAACTCACTTGACCCTCTGTCTCTGCGACGTGACGTTGGCGCGCTATCTCTTTTCTACAGGTATTACAATGGCAGGTGCTAGAGAGAATTGGCCTCTCGCATTCCTCCACCGTTGCGCGTCTCGTTGCACAATGGGTGCCCTGCTTTCGCAAAAATTTTGTGTGGACGTAGGAAATCCCATGCTAGCCCGGTGTGGTACGTACTTCTTTCCAGAAACCTCTATTCTGTGGAATTCTCTACCATCATCTATTTTTCCTCCTATATTTAATCTTCCACTCTTCAAGGCTTCCCGTCGGCTCCCACCTGAGGGCTGTGCGTTAGGTGTGTGTTTAAATGAGTTTTGTCCCTGTGTGTGTGCGCCCCCTCCTTGAAAAGGGCTCTGCCCGTGAGTGGTGGCATTCTGTAAAATATATATATATATATATATATATATATATATATATATATATATATATATATATATATATATATATATATATATATATATATATATATATATATATATATATATATATATATATATATATATAATTTTTTTTTTTTATATATTTATATATATATATATATACACACACACACACACATATATATATATATATATATATATATATATATATATAT
>SEYY01013825.1:12500-25906 GCA_009176605.1 Armadillidium nasatum | reverse complement strand
AAAGCTTCTTGAAGGGAAAGACCCAGCTCCTGATGAAGACGACGAATAACTGAATGATTGCCTCGAAGAGTTAGACCCATTTGATTGAGGACTATCAGAGTATGAGAAAATCAATCTATTTGACACCTTCAATAAAATAAATTAATTTATATTTAGCGATGATGGAAATTTCCATTTAAAAACAGAAGGGTTATGTGGTATAATAAAAGTAAATCAAGGCAAGTAATTTTTTTTTTTTAAATTGATAGTACTTTAACAAAAATAATATCCAACTATGACATCTACTAGTTTAAAACTTAGCCTAGAGATGGTGAATATAAAATCTTACGAGTCTGGACTTTCAATTTCCTTGTCCAAATGTTTTAACATTAGAAACCAATGGGCCAAGCATTTTCAAGAACTAAAGAGTAATAACTCTATGGTGATGCTAGTATTGCTGACAAGGTGAAAACCTTCCCATTAGTTTACAATGGATAATTGATTAAAATAACTTATGCCATTTAAATGAACTTTAAAAAAAAAAAAATCTACCATACTACTTTTACTACTACGAATAATCACTAAAAATAAAAGTTTAGAAACTACTAATTCACCTTAACACTGCCACACTGCATATACTTTTTCTACAAATATAAGTTGCTTCTAAATCAACCAACCTGTGGTGGAGAATATCTGGAATTACTTGGAGATGTGCTATCAGAACTGTAACTGTACGTTTGTGCCAGCAAACGACTTAAAGGAAGATTACCACCTTCGGAAACCTTTTGGAAAGAAAAAATGTTTACCATTTATGAATTATAAACATTCTAAAATACTTTATCTATGAATAGGATAATTTCCAATACATTCTTATAGGCTCATTGTAAATAACTTAAATTGAACTACCTTAACTACTCTAGATTTAAATTATTTCATAATTGGACACATACTGTAGGTTGAAAATATTCTAAATCTTTATATTCATCACATTTTACTATGAAAATTAGTTATTTTACATACAATTTAAATGGTTAAATGAATCAGCACAACAATGCATTAAATTTAATGCTAATAAATTAATTTTAATTCATTAAGCATTAATTTTAATAAATTTAATCTTATAAACATATTACTTACACTTCTCTGCTTGATACATTCATCATTGCTTGATGGTTTAACAATATCATTCCACACAGAATCTGAAATATAAAATTCTAAATACTATAAACTACCATGTATAAAATAATCAAAAAATTATCATACTATAAACTGCCATTAATAAAATAATAAAATTCTCATTCTTGCTTTATGCTAAACTTTATCATATGCTTCAAACAATTTAATAATTTTATAATGACAATAATAAACTACAGTGTTTTGTATTGTTATATTAAATAGTTTTTCAGAGTAAAAACCAATAAACAGGATGTCAAAATTGTCAAATTTCATTTTCTAAGATTATCCAACACTCAAAACTTGGCTTCTGCCAAAGAATCACTAGTATTTTTATCAAAAAATTAATAAGGATTTAAACCTAAAATATTTTCAAGTTTAAAAAAAAAAGTCTTAAGTTTTTTGTAGTTTTAATAAACTTACCTTTTTCAAAAAGTGACAGGGCACTCATTTTCTTTAAATTAAAACAATCCTGGAAAATTATATATATATATATATATATATATATATATATATATATATATATATATATATAATATATATATATATATATATATATATATATATTAGGGATGGGGCGATACCAAAATTTTTACCAATATCGATACCTAAAAATTCTCTGAAACCGATACCCGATACCTAAAAATATGCCGATACCAACACTGATACCAATACTTTACTCCTATACAAAATTTTTACCGATACGATACTGAAAAGGCCGATACCAATACCGATACTTAAAAATATGCCAATACTTGCCGATACCGATACTTCACTCCATCCCTATATATATATATATATATATATATATATATATATATATATATATATATATATATATATATATATATATATATATATATATATATATATATATATATATATATATATATATATATATATATATATATATATGTAGATCAGTTGGTCTGGGTTATTGCTTAAGAGTAAAATTAGAAGTACACCAATACAAATTTGTATATTAGAGAACCCATTGTGCTTTATTGAAACACCTAAATTGCAGGGTAGGCATTAAAAACCCCACTAAAACACAATAAAACTCACCAGTTTTGATATATTTTTGTAATTAAGAAAAAATATCAGATTAAAAAAAATTTAATTAGGCATGCACCATTATATAGCACTGTATATAATGTCAGCCATAATCCAATTCTCAAATACAATTAAAATTCATTTTTATTTTTAATAATGACATAAGAAACAATATTAAAATTTATCTCTAGTTTTTATATACCCTAAAGAGGCTAAGAACCTCGCATTTTATTCCATACAAAATTTTTTTTAGATATTGACCCTCAGCATGCAATATAATGAATGGTAAATTTTAAGTGGCCATCAAAACAAATCTTTACACTTGAATAAAAATAAGTTTTATATTTAAGATCTTTCTTAAAAACTTTACAAAATCAGGAGGGTTAAATTTATGGATGTAGAAATTTAAAAATATTCAATTTTTATGAAAATTTTCTGTGGATAAAATTATACAAATTTTTTTTAAGAATTTTTGATACTCTGGACACCCCATGCCAATATGTATAACCAGTATAATAATATGAACCAAGGTTGTATTGGATATATAAAAAACTGAACTAAAATATGTACCATTAAACAGGGAAAACTACCGCTCAAAATTTTTTAAAAACTTTTTAATAAAAAACTATTTATATTCTTAATTTGATTTTTGGATAGAATAGTCTTCATATTTGAATGTTTTGTATAAATTCAATAAATAAAAATTTCCCCCTTTTCACGTAGATTTTAAAAACATTGAAATTTTTTCTGAATTACGAAAAAAAAAATATACTATAATAAAATCCAACTGAGTGGATTTTCAAAATCCGAAAGATAAAAAAAAAAAAAAGTGCGTATAAAATAAATTTCCTTGAAGTTTATAATATTAATGTTTTTCAGAAACTGTAAAACCAACCGCAACAATGGGTAAAATTATCAGAAAAAAATTACATTTTTTAACAGTTTGTATAGTTGGGTAAGATACATATTTTTTTAGTACAGTTTTTCTGTACTCAATCATATTGGTGCTGTTTATGGGAATTTTATTTTTTTAATTTTCCCATGCATAGCAACAAAATGGTTGGGTATGTAAAAATTTTTCGAAAAATGTGTATTTTGCCTAACTGTACAAGCTGAAATTTTATTGTTATACCCAAGAGTTTTGTTACTTTGCATGTGAAAATTTTAAAGTTTTCAAAGGTTGTACAAATAGGCAAGATACACCTTAGGAAAACATTTTATATACGCAACCATTTTGCTGCTGTAAATGGGAAATAAAAATTAAATTTTTCCAATGCATAGCAACAAAATGTTTGGGTATAATAACTCTTTAGAGGTTTGTACAGTTGAGCAATTTACTTTAGAAAAAATTTAATTCAAAACAATTTTGGTGCTGTGCATGGGAATTTAAAAAATATCCTTTACACCAACAAAATCATTTGATATACATAAATTGTTCTAAATAAGAAACTTCTCACTCAAAAATACACACAATTTCATGAACTTTGGATAACTAGAAAAGTTATGTACAAAAATTTTGCAAAAAAATTTGAATTTTCGTGATTATGGGAATTTGTGGGCATGCAACTTTTTTTTGAGCAGCAGACATGAAAAGTTCAATTACAAGAAAATAAATATCAATGATTTAACTATTGACAAGAAATGTGCTGAAAATATTGCATAAAATTTACTCCCATACATTTGATTTTTGCTGAATATTTCAGTAAGAAAATTTTTTTTACTGAAAAGTAGTTTTTGTTAATCTATAATACTAGTCTTACCATTTATATTAATAAAATGCACCACTGAATAGCATTTTTAAATATTACATAGTGGTTAGTTTTACTCTGTGCAAATGATTAGTTTCTCCACATTTCTTCTTCAATTTAAAAAATTTTTAATTTGCATGTTTCCATGCAAAATATTTTTTATAAAATATTCAAAAAGGTTCATCTCAAAATTATAATAATATATAATATTATATATATTATATATATATATATATATATATATAATATATATATATATATATATATATATATATATATATATATATATATATATATATATTATATATATATATATATATATATATATAAATTTTTCACACCTTCAGAAAGTTGAAATTTTCATAATTTTGGTTTTAGTTTTCCACTCCATTTTTATCTAGTTTATCTAGGAATGCAATTTTCAGGCTCAGCACCAGAAAATTGGTTACTGTGGTTGTTAAATAACAGCCTTAAACTTCCATATTTTCTCATGTTCCTTCATGGAGAAGGAGTGGCCTTCATAGAACAGACCCTAATGCCTCAACTATAAAGAGATCTTTAGCTACAATTTTACATAACTTCTATTGATAGATGTATAAACAAAAATCAAGTTTCAATAAAACTGAAGATCATCTAACTGGGAGCACTTGATCACTTGACAAGGAATGTTCTCAGTTTTAATTTATCTTTGTGGTTTTAAGAAATAGTTCATAATCATACACTTTTACATACAGCATATAATACATACAATATTTTTCAGCTTATATGACTACTCTCCATACAAATGGATTGAGAGAAATATAGAAGTGCTGTATTTTTTAGATTCCCAGAATTTGAGAGGGTGAAGAACAGAAGGTGTGTACTAAATGGTAAAAAACCAATAGAAAATTTTGAAAATGATAACCCAAAGGGTTTCTTAATATTGATCATATATACAAGTGATCTGGACTATAGACATATTTAAGGTTTATAAATTTGCAGATGATACCAAAGTGACTACTTCCAAAAGGGAAAATGATCAATGAATTAATGCTTCAAAGGATCTAAATAGATTTCCTGGATAGGAGAGATGGGTAAGTCTCAAATGAATTTTAATAGTAAAGTGTAAGGTTCATCTGGGTTACTTTAATGAAAGATTTAACTCATATGAATAAAGATGATTGGCTTGGCTTAAGTCTTGAAACCCAGAAAAAAAAAATTTGTTTGATTACTAACAGAATTACTTATACTGATAATCAACCTTTAAGAAAAAAAGATAAATTATACAGATGATCAAGGTATAGTCTCAATTTGGTGAATATTTTTGACAATTCTTTAGGGTATTGGTAATATTTTGAATATAGCTTAATTGACATGTTTATATTATGACTTAATAAATACATGTTATACATAAAATTATGGTTTGATTTCATTATTTGAATAAGAAAAATTTAAATCTAAGACTAGGTATTTTAAAGTTAGTAACATTTGCATAAATTTTTAACTAGGACAGTCTCAAAGACCCATGTTAACGTTTATTTTTTTATATTCTTATATAAAGTATATTGTAATCAATTTCCAATCACCATAAAGAACCAAAATCATTGGTAAATTCGAACTCTAGAAATTATAAAATTTGATATTTAAAATTTACTGAATTTACTGATATTTCTAAACAATTACTACACTTAAAAAATAAAAATTTAGAAACTACACTGAAAATTTGGAAGTCAAAAGGAGTTGCTATATGTAAGTACCCCTAATAATTATGCTTAAATATTTAATTACATGATTCATTGATTAAAAAATTTTTATTTTAGAACAGAGTATATAAATTTTAATGCTAAAAATATATGCAAATATAGATAAATATTTTTTAAACTTTTATTCAAACATATTAGCAACTATTTCACATACATCTCTGGTATTTATTCTAAGAATTTAAAAACAGTATACTTAAATGTATTTGAATTATTGTAATGTGTGATAATACTTTAAAAAATTAACTTACCAAGTTTAAAAACAAATACTTTTGAAACATGACTCAGGGTTGGCATAATAAATCAAATTATATGAATCTGTTCAAGATTTTTTGAATGATTTTTTTTTTTTAAAATCATGAATTAGATTTTTTTTTTTACAAAATATTATCAGTCTTCATATTTTTAAGCTTACATATAAAAAAAATTTTATAAACTTAAATATATCAGGTTAGGGGCAAAAAGTAATCTACATCCAACAATATTTTTTAACAAATGAAACCTGCAATATTATTTTACCTTCTAGCTTTAGATATTTAATGTAAAAGGTGGGTGAGATATATATAAAATTTATAAATTAAAATTAAATTTTTTTTTTCCTCCCCAAGCTGTAACAGTAAGACAGATGGAACAATTTGCTAATCAAATTTATTTTAAATAAAAAAATATAAGCTATCAAGTACTTATAAATATAAACTTATTTAGGAAAGTTTTTTTATAATATAAACTTTAAAAAAATTTTTTTTATAGGCTACATAGAATTATGTAGTATTACAGCAGTGAATAAAAAGGGAAACTGAATAAAAAGCATAGCTGAAATGTATTAGCAATCTATCATAGAAGTTTTTTTTTTCAATAAAAAAAATTTTTATAACCAAAACAAATTTATTAATATTTAAAGACTTTCTATTTTTCCACTTACTAAATATTTGTTTCCTAAATATTAGGGAGAAAGTTCTGTCACTTTAGGCACAAAAATATGCAAATTTTTGTAGGAAAATGAAGTAATTAAGTTTTCTTTCAAATTTTTAAGATACTTTGGGAATTGATAATTCTCCCTAAATATTTAGATGTAAACAAGCCCATTTCTGTAACTTCCATTTGTATCTGTGTGTGTGTGTCAGTCAATTGTTTAAGTTCATTAATGTGTTAAAATATATAATGATTTTCAAGATTTATGTTAGATTTTAGAAACAAAAAGGAATACTAGTAGGTTACATAAGCAATCAGTAAAATTAGGCTTATATTTTTCAGTAATATTTTTTAATTTTTCAATAATAGGCTTTATTATTTTTAGGCTGCTTATAATTCTCTAACAATAGAGTATTCATGATCTTTAATCAGTTGAATATTTTGAGAACCCAGCTGCCATATTGATTGGAATTGGCAAACAAAAATGATTTAGAAAATTTTTTGTAAAACCATTCTATTATGCAAATTGTAAGATGCTCAAAAAAAAAACAAATCTAAAAAGCCCTTACAAAAATTGTATGCGATTAAATTTTTAAGAAGTTTATGGAATAATGGAAAACTGCTTAATATTCTACTTCTAAGTTCTGTATTATTTCATTTTAATTAAAGAAATTAATTTTCCTAATTACTGAAGACTTGATACAAAAAACTTTTTTCAATCTTATAATAAAAATTAAAGGTAAGTGTAGTTCAACTGCACTTTTTTCTTAATATACAGAAACTACATAGACAAAATGTGAAATGAATTTTTATAAACTGAGTTATGGAAAACAATTTTGTGCACTAAAAATACCAAAACTTAAAAATTTAATTAAAGTAATAAGTATGATCTTTTAACAAATCATACAACTTCAATAGCATATTATCTGGCTATACAAAAATCAGGTTGCTGTAACAGCATAGAAGTGAATTTTAGAACTTTCAAAATAAAAAAAATATATATATATAAATATATATAGCCAGCATTTATGATATCAGGCCTATTTACTGGCTGTAGGCATACATTTATCATTACAGTCAAGGTTAGGTTAAGTCAAACTAGTTTATTGGATATAACAAGTTAGACTTAACCCAAATTCAACTTGAAAGGTAATGTATACCTATGGCTACTAAATAGGTCTAACCTCATGAAAGCTGACTATTTAATCAGCTTAATATGCCTTAATTGACTATATTTCATAATGGTTTATCTTCGTACTTTGAATATTAAAATTTCACTTTTTTTAGTTCTGAAGTACCTAAAAAATAAACTATTAATTACATTTCATATTTTTTAATGTTTTAATAAAAATTTTATATGCCTCAATTTATATAAAAAATCAGATAATTTTTCCTTTATAGTTTTAATATTAAAAAAATTCCTTAGTTAACCTACACAAATACCAAATTAAATAATTAAAATATTTAAATTTATTATTTATTTTTTAAAAGTTTAAAATTTAAATATAGTGAATTGGTTCTAATCATATAGGCACATTTTCATTTTTACATAATTAAAAATTTCTTTAAATTTATTTAGCTTAAGTTAATATATTTACTATAATTATTATTACTTTGTAAATAAACCTAATTAAAAACAACTGAAACCAAATTAAAAAATTTAAAAAAAAAAACCCTACCCTGCTTGATACACAACCTGTCTACAGTGAATTCCACTTCAATCCTGAAAGTGGTGAGGAATATTATTTCACCATAGTGATATATCAGTCTGTTGATATATAAATATTCAATGTGCAATAAGAGGGAAGACCTTAATAAAGATTTTTGGCTTTAATTTTATTATACAAAAGTATTTCACATTTTAACTAGTTTTATTTAAAATATATTTTGTTTAAATTTCAATATAAATAAAACGTATCACCTTATTGGCAAGAAAACTATATTACCCTCATAAAATTAGTTTTAGCACACCACTGACCTATATTATGTTATTATAAGGCCTTTACAATTAGAGTAGTAGTATAAAAATATTAATTTGCCTTAAGAATTGGTAACAATGGTTAAGAATACAGTACTCTTTTAGCTTAAATTGCATGCATACATGCACTGATAAATCTATACACTGACAGAATAATTTCATTCAACAAGAAAAATTGTTATGTCATTTTTAAAACTAGTTCTTTCTGCTCAAATTGTCATTACAACTGCGTAATTACCAAGAAGGTTGTTATTTTCAAAGTAAATTTAAAATAAACTAAATTAAGCCTACTACAGGAAGTATTTCTAAATATACTTAAAAATAGAATTACACAAGCATTTTCAACTATGCAATAGACTAATGGCTCAAATCAAAAATCTACCTTTTATTTAAAAAATAAGAAAAAAAAAAATTAAACTATCGTTACTGCATATTGTAAAACCTAAAATGTCAACACAAGCTAGTTCAGAAAGTAATAATTCTAAATTTAAAGTAAACTTTAGAATTTACCAGAAATTGCTCAATTCAAAGTCCAAACTTCAAAGTTTAAAACAATCAAAACAGTTTTAAAATTTTTTTGTAAAATATCAACTAACAACTACAAAATAACAACTAACGTAAAAATATTAAGTAAACTTTAATAAGAAAACTGCGGACTGCGGTTAAAAAAAATTTTATTTTTTCTTTTTCTACTTTTAAATAATAAAAGAACTCGTGTCGGAGGTTCTGCGATTCCAAATAATTATTTATTAATTAAATGCCTAAATGATGTAGTGTTCCCTTCAGCTTTTAAATTAAAGAAAAAGAAAAAGTAAATTTAATAAAAAATAGGCTATAAGGAATATTAACGAAAGTCAAAAAATCAGAGAATGCAATATAATTAATAAATTTTTCATTTAAAAAGATTACAAGAAATCTACTTGCAGTGATTTTTTAAATTTTTTTTAAATTTTTAATTTTTGTTACTTTCAGTTATTCCTAACTTTAGAATGAATAAGAGCTTAATGAACGCTGTAATTTGAATATTATATTTGAAATTAAAGCTAAATTACCTCATGTGAATGAAAGTGAAACAAATAATTAATATGTTAAAGATATTTTGTTACTCAAAGGAAGGAGTGCTGGAAAACGAATAGGTTACCACTTTTATTCTCGAGAGTTTTGTTTAATTACTATCAAAATGCAAATTCTTTCGGTATTATATTCTTTCAATCCATATAAGACACAAATTTTGATGAACTCTTATATCATCATAAATGAGTTCAGAGTTGGCATAATAAAAATCAAATTATATAAACAAAGTTAACCATATAGGATAAACTTTGATATAAATCAGTTGATTTTTTACGTGATTTTTTTTTTTTTAAATCATGATTTTATTGATTTTTTGAGTTTTTAAAGAAATAACGTCACCGTCTTTATATTTTTAAGTTCAAAATATCATAAGAAAACTTAATTAAAGAAAATAAATTAAAATTAATATAAATTTAGGCATTTTATTGGGCTGGGTGAAAAAATTAATCCGCACCCAATGATATTTCTTGCTAAATTATTAAAACCTGCATCGCTGTTTTACTTTTGGTTTTGAATTCTGGCTTGAGATATTTACTGTAAAAGGAGGGTGAGTTATATAAATTTTTTTAATTTTAAAATTTCAATAGTCGTTTTTTTTCATTTAATTATTATTTTTCTTTCTTTCTTTAATTATTTTTTTTTCAAGCTGTACGAGTAAGACCGTGACGTAACAGCCCTTATTAATCGTAAATTTCATTTAATTAAATAAAAAATAAAAAATGAATATAAGCCATCTAGTATCTATAAATATAAACTTATTCAAAAAAGTTTATTGTAGTTAACTTGTTCCATAGAATTATGTAGTACTGTAGAGGTGAATAAAAAACAGGAACCAAAAAGGAAAAAAACTTGAGACTTGAAATGTGCCATGTCAGCATTCAGCAATCTACCAAAAAAATCTTTTTCCTTTCCAAGATGTTTTTTTTTTTTTCTTCTTCTTCTTCTTCTTCTTTTTATAATGATTGATTTAATCGGACCAATTCACTTACATTTAATATTCTATTTAAAGCTCTAACTGTTTCTATTTACTTATTTTCTATTTTCTAATTATAGAAATTAATGTTTTATTTTTCTTCAAAATTTTAGTGATGAGTTCCAACCTTTAAAAATGAATATTTTTTTTTTAATTATTATTTGAATATTTACTCTTAATAATATAATAATAATAAAAATTAAATAATAGCACAGAATCATAAAATATTTTTAAAAATAATATTATAATGTAGTTAACTTGTTTTCTTTAAAATTTAAATATAGTTTATTGGTCCTATCAGTTGCATTTTCGTCATTTTTATATATATAAAAAAAATTAAAATAGCTTGTACCTTTTTAAAAAAAAAAAATTTAAATAACATACCTAACTAAGCTAAATAACTAATTATATTTACTATATTTACTTATTAATTATTACTCAGGCGAATAAGCTTGCTAATAAAAAGAGATAACTAAAAAAAAAATTTTTTTTTAAATAAAACAAAATTTTAAAAAATCTAGTTTTAAAATGATTCATATCTAAAATAATAAAAAAAATTCCCCATCCCTGAATCTGTATCATATGATTTTTATTATGCCAAGCCTGTAGTCAGATGGAAGATCGAAACGTCGATAGTGTTTTTCTAGTGAAACAACTACATGTTTGCAACTTTCTTTCCAATCCTTTTTATATTATATTATATATATATATATATATATATATATATATATATATATATATATATATATATATATATATATATATATATATATATATATATATATATATATATATATATATATATATATATATATATATATATATATATATATATATATATATATATATATATATATATATATATATATATATATATATATATATATATATATATATATATATATATATATATATATATATATATATATATACACTATGTTTTATCTCAAAAGTTTTCTTTTTATTCTCCCCCAAGGGTCTTTATAGTGGGCCCCCAAAGATCCGGGACCTCCCCGCATTACGAAGTCCGAGGGGGCTTCATCGCCGCCACTGTGCATTTATATATATGTTTAACAGTACAATCCTAAAATTTAAACGATCAAGCATAAATAGTAATTAATCCTAATCAGTTTGTTTTGTTTTTTTTAAAGCTCGTACTTCAAGGGGTTGTCCAATTCAAGAAGGAGAGCTCTCCAGGAAACTGCTTCGTTGGATCCTCAAACAAATTTGTCCGCAAGTTTGAAATCATGACTTTCACCATACGCGAACACCAATCACCCTGGTGTTCGAGCCACAGGTATAACAGTAATTATGAAACAGTTCAATGAAAAAAAAAATTTTTTAAGGTTTATTAATTTCGGTTAAATCCTTTAGGTTGTATATGGACTATTGTCCATTTCAGAGTAGAAGAATTTGGTTGCGTCATTGGTGTTTTGCTCATTATGAATAACATTTTCTCTCCCCCTATCCTCACCCAAAGCTTTTTAGCTACACAGTATAATAGAAGAGTCAACCAACATTCAAAAAAGTACATACATGTACTGTAGGTAACTTGAGGTACAGTTTTTGGTGTAGGTTCTAAGATATTCAATTTTAAGGCAATTTTTTTTAGTCCCAACATAGTAATAGTTTAATATTAAACAGTTAGAATAGCTTTTTGTTTACATTAAGGTTTCTTTATCTGAAAGGATAGTTATCTCAATCGTGTATACAATCTGTTGTCCAACTTCATTAGAAAGTTGAAAATTGGTTAACTATGCGCATTTTCCTTTTCTGTACTTCCACCATGACATTCTCATTATTTATGAATTTTAACATATTTAGTACCAAAATAGTAGTACAGTTTAATGTTAAACTCCGATGGAATAGCATCGTGAGGATACAATTGTGTAAGTTGCTTATACAATATATTGTCAGACTAGACTACAAGTAGAAAACTTATATAGCATATATTCAACTTAAGGTTTCTCGTCTCTCTTCTCTTTGATCACTTGATTATAAAGCAAATATAATTGGTTCCAATATTGTATCATGTTTAATAATAAAACTGCTTTGGAATAGCTCTAAAATACAGGACCGATCTATTTCATACAAGACTGTCGCGTTGTCCCTCGACAATGCTTAACTCAAATTTAACAGGATACTTGTATAGTCATTGACATTCTTCTTCAGTCTATCTTGGTCCTGTAAATCGAATAAAATTTGAGCCGTCACACCTTCGTGATTGTGGTAACCCTCAAAATATGACGACTATCTACCATTTCAAATTATCGAGCTGTGATAGTAAATCAGGTTTCTTCTCCGTAGGATATGACAAGTGAACGAAGGATTCGTGGTTTGATGACTATCATTCAATTGAAGGATACTGAACCAGTGATCAGCACTGGAATTGGAAACTCTCATTAATATTTTTACATCACAGACGTATCACAATCTTCATAGAAATTAAAATGTTAATGCATTACCCAAAGAATATAATCCATTACTACTATAAAAAATAAAATCAATCAGTTAATCCTCAAAAAGGTAATGAAAACAATTCCAAAACTATATCTCTACCATTTTAAAAGAATCTCTAATAATAAAATGTCTAACTTGCCACTTGATAGAAAAAGTTTAAAAAAAAAAAAAAAGTACTTCCACCTCCTGCTACGCTAGTAGATAGCAAACTAAACAATCATTAGACCCAATCTAAACTAGCTACCTTCTAAAGACTTTCAAAAACTTTAAATCCACTTTAATTAACCTATAACTTAAGTTTTCTTTGCAACAAAAAA